>JZSA01006526.1:0-35355 GCA_000956155.1 Cotesia vestalis | reverse complement strand
ATCAAAATTTTATAAGGTATTGAGACTTTTATTATATATGAGCCGCGGGGTCATATACTCGGCTCATATAAACTACTTCTCTATTTTATTAATTTATTTAATTAACTTTTTTTAATAATTAAGATTAATAGTTCAATAATTGATTAATTGAAATTTTCTATTCGATAGTTTCGTTGAGAGTACCTCAAGGGGGTTTATACCCGAGGACTCCTCAAGGACCTTGTGGTGTTAATTGTTATAAAATTTTATTAATTGATTAGTTATAATTAATTCCGAACATCAAAAATTTGATTCACGTAAAACTGTTTCGAATAGAAATTCTTACAACGTGCAACGCAGTTAACGTATACCCAAGGTCAAAAAGTCACCAGGCGCTAGCATAAAAAATTGGCGTCTGTTTTGAGCGCGCAAATATTTTATTTAATGTTAATTATTGAGAATTTGTTTTATAGAATCAGGTCAAAAAGTCACCAGGCACTAGCATAAAAAATTGGCGTCTGTTTTGAGCGCGCAAATATTTTATTTAATGTTAATTATTGAGAATTTGTTTTATAGAATCTGGCCAAAATTTATGATTTTATTTAACTGAGAAAATTGTTTATTATTTAATAATTTAATTAACTAATCGGAAATCCCGCAAGGAAAATTTTATATTGAATTAAGTTCTAAAAAAATTCATCTTGTTAATTTTATTTCGTCATTGTGAAAAATTCTTGAGAATTTATTTAGCAACGGGGATTATAAGTTCGAGATTCGTTAATAAAATTGTTGAGAAAATCTACAAGAAATGGATTTATTTTAATGTTGAGAATTAAACTCGTGACTAAATTTTAATCAAAATCATAAGTCGGATTAAATTCGGATTTTAGAGAATTAATTTATAAATTGAAAAATATGCAGTAAATTTCAATTATTAGCTTATGACTGAATAGTTGAGTCAATGTAATAATTTTCAAAAGTAAATTTTTGACAACTCCAACACTCCACCAGTCAACAGCTCGACCATAATCTTTATCTTCGAGTACTTCGGGGGCTAGATAATCTATAGTACCGCAGAAAGTATTTGTTGTTTGACCTGTTTAGATAGAAAATAAAAAATTATTACTTTTTTGATTAAAAATTTTAAATTATTATTATTTACAATAGTCATTAACGTTAAATTTTAGGATCTTCAATTTTATAGTAAAATTCCTCACATTAAACCTTTATGATAGAAAATATTCTGAAAATTTGAATTCCCTATAATTTGGTAAAATTAAAAAATCTAAAGGCTATAATTTATCCACGGAAAAAACTACACTATGATAAATAATAATCGATTTATAATCAATCATTATTTTAGTAGTTAAATTATAATATTTACTATTCAAAAGGTATAACTTAATAATTATATAGTAAAAAATACTATCTCAAGTAGTAATAAAATCTATGTGAATGTCTAAAATGTTAAAGAATAATATTTAATAATTACAACTTCAACGTTTATTATTTTGCACGTCAAACATTATAGTACACGGAGAAAAAAGAATAGATTGCGACTGCTGTTGAATTTTAGCATCGGAGCAGCCGTGTGACAAATGCCTGCGAAAACCTATCTTCAACATTAAATAAAAAATTACTGTTTCTGAAGCTACAATTCCGGGATTCGATCATTTTTTTCAGAAATTTCCTCCTCTTTAAGAATCTTTATTCCGATTTTCGATATCAACGACAGTTTTTGAGTTATTTACGAAAAACCGAGATTTTTTATTTCGTCTATGTTTTTTGTTTATAACAAATTAAAATTTTTATCAAAAAAATAGGAAACGAAAATTATTATTTTCAAAATTCGAATCCGCATCGAATGAGCTATTACTTATATTTTTATCACAATTTCTAAGATATTTGTGAGTAAATTTACACAGGATTCTCACAAAAGCTTCTGTTACTATGTGTAACAGTAATGGTTAGCATTCTGCATAGGAATAAGATGTATTATTTTTTTCCGTGTACAATATGTAAAAGTTATCAAGCGAGGTAACTTTATTTTTTTTTAATTGCAACGTTTCGTCAATATTATTTTGACATTATCGAAGAACATACAAGAATTCGGTCTACAACATCCTAAGTTCTTGAAATTATTAATAACTTAAACCTGACTCATGCATATGATATTTAATATTATGCCATCCTGAAGTCCGAAGTATTATTTGAAACAATTAAAAATTAGTTAGAATCTGAGTAAATTTTGATATTTAGTTTTTTCCGTGTAATATGAAAAAAAATGTATAAATTTTTTAAATAATTACCATAAGTAATATCTTCTTTACACAACCCAAAATCAGCAATCTTAATATGCCCATCTTTATCCAGTAGTATATTTTCCAGCTTTATATCTCGGTAAATAATCCCATTAGAATGTAAATAGCCTAACGCAGATATTATTTCAGCACCATAAAATCTCGTCCAATCCTCAGAAAAAGGGTATCTCTCTCGCAAATGACAAAATAATTCACCACCGTTAGCATACTCCATTACAAAACAAAGCCGATCAGCCGTTTGAAAACTGTATTTCAGTGATGTCAAAAATGGATGATTTGTCGTGCGTAAAACCCGGCATTCCGTTAACGTATGAGCAACTTCATTAGTGCGAATAATAAATTTTTTTTTAAGATTTTAATAGCGTAAAAGCGTTCCGTAGCTTTTTCACGACTTAATAAAACCTTTCCATAGCTACCTTTCCCGAGAACTTTGAGAAATTCAAAATTTTCTAGATTGACTTTGTTTCTCTCAGAATTTTTGTTGCTAAATGGCTCTTCGACATTCAATTTAACAGGTAGTTTATCAATACTCGGTAATGAATAAGCATCGGTGCAATTTGTCGATTTGCTACGTCCATCGCTGGATGATGACGTGTTTTCCATGTTAACGTCTTCTGAGAAGAATGATAATTGCATCTATTGCTCCGACTGAGAGTGTTGCTGCTGGATTTGTTCTTCGTTGGCCAATCTGTCCGCAACTGATCTGTTTTTAATTATAAATTTAATTAGTCACTTTTTTCTTCATTAATTATTTACATTAAAATAGATTGAAGTAAAGTAATTATGAATAAAGAATTATATTAAGTTTATCACATTAATAAATAAGCAAGCGTCTCTTTACACACGAGTGGAATGTTTACTAATCTTTTGTTAGATTCATGGATTATGTGATTCTTGTTGGATTTAATTGTTTTAATTATACGACTATGCCTAACACTTAGACTAAATTTAAAACTGTCTCATTACAGATATTTTTATGCTTCGATGACTTTATAGAAGAAATATAAATCATCAATTTATCAGCGTATAATCTTTTATTATGTACCTGATAGCTGTGACCCAATCCTCACGTTGCTCCTCTGTCTTGACGCGAAACGTGCGCTCAATTGCACTGGTCCATTGCAATCCGCGAATCACGAAAGTGAAGGGCTTAGGCCGCTCTGTTAACATTATTTGACAACCGCGGACGGTGAAATTGTTGTGTGGCTGTATTATCACGGTCATTTGCTGGTCCGGCTTTGATTTAAATCCTACAAAAGTTCCATCGTCCCAAAGAATAAAGTACCGCGATCGCCAATTTTTGATAAGTTCACCTGAAAAATTTACATTTTTTATTTAAATGCCTCATTGTTATTTTTATATCTGTACAAACAAACCCGGATAACTTGAAAAGCTACATTTCCTCTCATTATTGTATAAAATTCTGAATTCATACCATGAAAATTTAAGATCACACACTATGTGTGATGTTTATACCGTCTATGTGAGATATTTTTTTAAAATACTTAGGAAGCGAAATTATTTTTAACAATTATCCATAAAGTAAAAAAATTTTCACGACTACATAAGAATGTGGAAGAAAATTTATGATAAAATTTAATAGAAAAATTAACGCCTCAGAACTTTTAAAATATCTAAAAGTTAATAAAATATCTCACATATTTTTTGATGAATACTTTATATTAAATTTAAAAGAACTTTGATTGTTATTAAAAAAAAAAGTTTGATATGAAATAACGTAAATTGTTTGACAAGTTTCATCATTATATCGATAATCACGTTCTAATATGTCGTAACCGACAAAATTTTGCGACTTGAATTTTTCTAAAAAATTGAACCATAACAATATTATGCACCTCATATTAAGTAAAAAAATTTTTACAACTACATAAGAATGTGGAAGAAAATTTATGATAAAATTTAATAGAAAAATTAACGCCTCAGAACTTTTAAAATATCTAAAAGTTAATGAAATATCTCACATATTTTTTGATGAATACTTTATATTAAATTTAAAAGAACTTTGATTGTTTATTATTATTATTATTATTATTATTATTATTATTATTATTATTATTATTATTATTATTATTATTATTATTATTATTATTAATGCATAATGAAGTTTATTTTTTGGTTGAGTTTATCCTCTTTTATGCATTAGCTCTATTTCACTCATTTTTCTTACTTTTCTGAAGAGGTTTATGCTGCCCCCAAGCAGTAGTGAGGTTTCCAAACTACTAGCTAAGAAGGGAGTCGAACTTAGGCCAAACTAGTTTCAGGATAATTGCAGCAAGTGTGGTTTCCAAACCACCGTTTATATCGGAAGCCGAGCTCGGGCCAAGCTAGTTTTAGATTGCTTGCAGCAAGTGTGGTTTCCAAACCACCGCCTATATCGGAAGCCGAGCTCGGGCCAATCTCACGACTGCGTTATTTTCGGGCCGTGGGTCGACTTTGGCTTCCTGATTCGGCGCGAGCTCGGAACTCGGCATGCCAAATTCGGATCGAACCACCGCCGAACTTAAATTTCTAGCCGGGTCGCCGATGTTGTTCTTGCTGCTGACCGGATGAAAAACAACAACCCATAGTGAATCAATTTTTTTTTTGAAAAATTAAATCACTCAACTCTCACTTTATAAAAAGTAAAAACTTTTCATCTGTCACTTATTACGTCTTGAGCTTTACACTGAACAAAAATTTTATTTCAACACAAAGACACTTTAACACATATAACTGATGACTGGCACTATATGTGAATCAGTTTATACACTGACTATTATATACCCGAAACGATCGGTCAAATCAATTACATTACCTTCCGTTTAAATTTGTTCATATATTGATAAAATTAACGCAAATTAGAAAAAAATCAGTTTGATGCAACCATCTGATGCTTGCTCGAGTTCATTTAAGTTTCTGAAGCCCCCAAATGAAAAGATGGAAGTATATTACATATATGTATCAATAGGCAATGAGATAAACACAGTCGCAAAGTAAATATCGTATTACATTTAAGTTTCTCAACGCAATAACATGGTGTCAATAAATTAAGTCGAGTCGCGTTATGATTCCCATAAGTGTCTCTCTCATATTAACGAGAGTCTGGTTAAAAAAAAAACAAATAGAACTTATACCGAAACTCGACTGTACAGCTAACCGCCATTTAAATATGAAATTAAGATATAAAAAATATTTTTTATGATATAAAATAAATATACGTTTTCAATTAAACCAGCTTTGTACTTTTAATAATTGTGAAAAAATTTGGAAATCGGTTGACCGCACAGGCCAACTCTACACAGAAAAAAAAATTTCTTGAACCAAGAAAATTGTAAGGAAAACCTTTCAAAAGTTATTTTGAAACAAGAAGAAATTTTCTTGGCTTAAAAAAATTTAGTTTCGTTCAAGAAATTTGACTTCATTCAAAAAATTTTCAATTTTCCTTAAGATTTTCTTGATTTAAGAAAATTTACGCTTGACTTAAAACTTTATTTCTTTCTGTGTAGAACTTCCCGTTAAGGTTGAATTTGAAGTGCCTTAAAATGTGTTTTATAAACAACTATAATTTTTGAATGCGTCGTTCGATTTTAATTTTTAAAAAAGCATTCGACGCAGTTTTTAAAGCACAAAAAATGAATGCATGGTTTTATCATAATTTTTTCGCACGCTTTAGAGTTATTTTGAAAAAACATAAAAGTTCAAATTTTTTTTTTTTTTATTTCTTCGGAATGGCTTGATGGATTAACTCTCAAATTTAATCAGATCTCAGTTTTGATAAACCCTTTCGAATGACGTGTCGTAAATATCAAGCGGTTGATTGAAACATAGAGATCCGATGAAAACTCGACTTTCACAAATCGGACCGAAATCAATAACTTCCCTTTATTAGAAAATTTTCAATTTTCTTAACGGGGAGTTAAAAATGTAAAAATGCAGACTTTAAACAAAAATTTTCTTATAATATATTTAACATTTTAAACATAATTATGTCGATTCCCACAAAAATTATATGTTGGTTCTAAACACATGTTTTAACGCAGTACTTGTTTTGAGGTTTTCCTATTTCAAGTACATGCGTTTTCTTATTCGACTAATAAAAAGTAAAGAACACAAAGAATAACTGTCTAAGAATGAATGTACACTATCTACTTTTTATTTGAAAAGTTACTTTTTTAAACCAAAAAGAATGAAAATTAGTTTAGCATATATTTAATAATTTTTGAAAAAAATAAATTACGGCAAAAAAAAAATTATGAAAAAAAGACATGTAAAAATAACAAAAAATTAAAATTGATTCTTTAAAAATAATTTTTCTTAACAAATTTGTTAGTTAAATAAAATTAAAAATAGATCAAATGATTTTTAAGTATAATAACATCCGAAAAGGCATATGTAATTAATATGTATACAAAAACGAAAACCTTTATCGGATCGTTCAACTAAACATATACATATATTTATACTAGCTTAACAAAATAAAGTTGATCGCAGTTAGTGTAAAACTGTTGTGTCGAACGGAAGAAAATTTTATTTTAATCCACGTTAATTTCTTTTAATAATAAATTGCAATGAAGGGTAATAAATCTGTTGTCAAATATTCAGCTGGTTCTGAAGATATTGTTGTTCCTGTGATGTAAGTACCTATTTTAACTATTATTTTATTATGATTTCACATCAGAATTACACGGAAAAAACGACTGTGTAAAATTTACAGAAAATAATCTTTAAAATTTCCACAGTATATGTTCTTTAAAATTTACAGAAAAAATATGTAATTATTACTTGTGAGTTTATGTGAAAACTACGAATTTTTTTGTAAAATTTACAGATAAATTCTATGAAATCTCCTTGATTGAAAAAAAAGTATTGATACAAAGAAAAAAGTATTGAAAAGTATTGGTTGTCTAGTCAATCCAATACTTTTCAATCCTTTTTTCTTTGTCTCAATATTTTTTTTTTTTCAGGTCTATAAGAATATTATGTGATCATTGCAGAGTGACTTCTTGAATTAAAATTAAGTTTGATTATTGATTAAAAATATAAATTATAATCTGTTAATTAGTAAATTTTTTATTTTTTTTATCATATGTGAATTTAATAATTTACTGATTTAATTAATTTTATTATATGTGGACACATTTTTTTTACTGATTATAAAAGAATAATTTGTCTTGAAGTACACTGTGAAAAATCAGAAAAATTCGAATTCAAAACCGTGATATAAATTAGTGTACCATGATGCTGACTCTAGTAATGCTTTTTAATTCATTAAAATAAATTTCCAGTAATGGTAACAGAAAAAGTTATATTATATTGTAATTACAGACTCAATTTATTAAATTTATAGATTTATAATAACAGAATTTACCACGTAAAAATAACATAGTAAATTGTGTAAATATTACATAAGTTGACTTATAGATAGAATTTAGTAAATTTTACAATCTTTTCTATAAATTTTACAACATATTTTTTCCGTGTATATTTCATTAGAGTGAGCAAAGATTACTGTAAAAAGTTAACTTAGCGAAAAATTTCGAGAAAAATACTGTTTATTCTTTCATTTTTTTAAGAAAATTATAGTTATAAATTTTTGAAATTTTTTGAAGTAATTCTTTTTCACAAGAAAAAAAAAGTGTAGCGTTTCAAAAATGTTTATATTACGGTACTAGAATATCAAAAAATAAAACAGTTGTCAAATGACTTAAAATTAAAAATCCAAGTATTTTTAGTGAAAATTTTTATTATGTTTTTAATATAATTATTTTTACACTATAAATAAAAAATTTGTGAGTGTTTTAGTTTTTATATGGCACTTTTTTGGATTTAATTTTTGTTTTTTAATAGTTCTTTAACTACATCATTATTGAATTCACAATGTTAATTGTTGTGTACTAATGCGTCTTGATGGTCTTACAGTAACAAAAGAGGAAGGAAACTTGACGGACGAAAGCGAGTATATCAGTGTATCGAATGTTTCTACAAAAGCTACCTCAAGTTCAATATCAAGCGACATCACGCCAGAATTCACTGTAAAAAAATTAACAAACAGTGTTGTGGTAATTTATTTTTTTTTCCATCAGCGTTTTCAACTCATTTACATTGGTAATGGGTTAAAATTTTGATGACTATTATTTGATACTGAAATCGATAGGCATGAGTTTTTAAAAAAATCAGCAGACACTCAATAGTTATTAAATTTGATTCGAAAAATATATGAGTGTTAAGAAAAGTAATAACAATGATTCCATTCATAATTTTTCATTCTATTTCATTCCCAAATTATTGACAATTATCCATTTGTTCATACAATCTTAAAAGTTGTCCGATGTCTCAAAATTTCAACGTTATGGAGTTTTTTCAGACAAGAAAATTATTGTTAAAAAAATTAAGAGACAATTAATAACTTTTAGGATTTAATTGACAAATTAATCTCAAGAAAAAATCCACTTATAGTAATTACAAGAAACTATGAATCATTTTTTTTAATCGTTTCTAAAATTAATTTATGTCGACATTGATTAATTTTTTAAAAATATTATTTTAGAAATAATTAAAAAAAAAGCAACAAGTGATCAGATGTTTCAATTTTAGTATTATATTTCTAAAAATAATTTCTAGCAAATTAATCTTGAAAATTAATTAATTACTTAAATAAATTCGAAAACCTCTAACACAGTGACTAAATTTTAGGAAAAACATTTCGCACCAAAGGAGACTGGTACTATCACGTAGAGGACTTCCACCCGAGCTTGCGCGAGAAATCCTTTACATCTAAGCAAAAGTACCAGATTCTCGGCTCTCAATGTTCATCATTTGGCAGTAAACGGCGGTCGCATCGGACAAAAGAGAAACTAGAAAGCAAATACTTGTTAGAGCTCCGTCAGTTCAATAAGACTAGATCACTGGCTGATGATCTTGATGAGTTACCACTCGACACTCGACTGAAATATTCTCAATTGCGTCGTGATAGTAATTATCAGTCTCCAGAAGATTATCAACTGGCATCGGCAGAGAACCACCACCAAATAAAATTGAAAATTCCAGAGAAAATTGATTTTTCTCCGGGTTTTGCTAGTGATTGTCAATCCTCTGGTATCACCAGTCTTCTCTTCGCGTCTTACATTATTGATAATGATCATCATTATGATAAATTGGTAGATTATTCTGACGACACTGAATTTACTAAGAGCCTAACGATCTCAAAAGTTGATTACGAAGACATACTAGAGCAAGTAGCTCAGAAAGAAGCTCAAGAAATAATCCGGAAAGATAAATTTGACAACAACTCCTGCAGCGAATTTAACATCGAGTCGGTGAAGCAGGAAGGTAATTCAAATATCTGGATTTCACCTGTAGAAACTGACGGTGCCAGCTTGGATTTTTTGCCGCCAAAGAAACGGATTTTAAGACAGTGGGAAACTGACGTTGTTTCTTTTAGCGTTTGCCAACAGAAATCAACGATAAAGAGCAACAGAAGTTTGAAGATAATTGTGGGAGTGAATCATGAGAACGATGAAAATATCAACCCGAATAAGAACAAGAGTCGAGAAAGAGAAAAGGAAAACGGACAATACTTTTTTGGACTATTTTAATTTCGATAGATTCAAGATACTATGATCGGAGATTTTTAGGATGGTGTTACGTCCGAGCGACGATAACACGATCAATTGAACAGTTCCTGAGGTTTTGAGACTAATCACTGAAGATTTGCGTCTCGGGAGGCGGGAACCGCGCCTGGGGGTAACTGCATGCGGGATTTTACGCAATAAAGGACCACTGATTATAATGAGTTTTTGGGGAAACCCGGGGTTGTTGTTCGTACTCTCGTGGGATAGGTCAGGGCGCAAGCGAAAGAGATGGCAAGTGGCTTTGGGATAGATAAGACTGAGAAGGAGAACCCAAAATTATACCTGCTTGGAGGTCCGGCCGGTGTTGCTGTTGGGTCCTTGTCTCCTACCTGTCGTCTAGTGTGCCGGGGCGTTGGCCGAAAGATAATTACTAGTGAGTAATTAAAATAAATGACGAGGTGAGAATAAATTGATCAAAGGTTTTCTTTTAATAAAAATTGCGAATTTTTAGTAACTTACTGCGAGTTTATTGGTATGCAATCTAAATTAATACAATGATTACTGATTGGTTGACTGGTGGGGAGTCTGAGTTATTGAGATCAGAAAAACTACTTTTTTATTTAACTCAAAAAAAACAGCGGAACGAGAGCGACTGAACGCACTCACGGTTGCAGGGTAGACTGATGGGCTAGGAAGTCGTGGTGGGTTTTTATATGCTCGCGAGTTCCTCTTATTTGAATTTCTAATGACCCTAAGGTTTTTCTATTATCCGCGGCGAGTTTGAAATGAGTTGACCTAGTTTCGTGAGCTACCTTGGTCTTGCACGTGTGACTCAGCGGGTTGTTTACTCAGCTGAGGCATCCCGCGAGTGGCTTCAGCGTGTACGGCGGCAAGTATTTTCCTCGCTTATCTCTCGAACTAATTCTTTAGGCCTATGCGTGTTAATGGTGTGGGTTCTTTTATTTAAACTTCCGCGGTTTAGATGACAATTCACGTTACTCCGAATATTCCTTGGTGGTATGTTTCCTTTTGTTTTTCGTTGTTATTTGTTTAGGGCGTTAGACTAGATGCAACACCGCGCTCTATGTTCACGTAGCTCGTATTCCGGTCTCGGAGATTTTTACCCCGATAAATGTTTTTGGGTGGTCGGTACCTCGATAGTCGGACCGCAACGATGCCTTTAATTTTTAGCTAACTGATAACTATTCCCGACCGCCCGACTTATTTGCTCGAGAGATAAGAATATTTGCTCTTGTTTTAGTTTGGGAATTTGTCTAAATAATCTTCTGTCCGTGAAACACGCGGTGGGTTTTTAAGCCGTTGGCTTGTCAAACCAGCACTGTGGAACGTCTGACTAATTACCGCGGTTCGTTTCTTCTATCTTCTTACTGCCAAATTAACGAGTTTATTCTTACTTTGCTATTTATTTATTAAAGCTAAAAGCTTGTTGTATTGAACTTAGGCACTCAATTAAATTCAATTTTAAATAAATGGCAAAGTCAGGGATTCGCGGACCGTGATGCGGTTTTAGCAAAAATTTCGCGAGGAGTGCCGTTTTTGCCTTCGCTACTGGCGCTTTTATATCCGTGATTTGGCCATGATGTAACAGTAGCTAGTCGCGTTGCTAGGTGGAAATATTTCCTTATTAGGTAATGTGTGCTAGATACTTCCATATAAGGTCTTGCTCGGGGAGCTCAGCCGATGGTAATTATTCCTCCCATGGACCTTGGGTAGAGCGCACGTGTGCTGTAACCTTAGATATGTAGTTGTTTGTCGGTGTTTACGATCAGCTATTGTATAAACAAGTGTTTTTTTCTCGAGAAGAATTTTTAGTTAATGGATGTTTGCAGCTAGAACTATAAGCTTTGGTGTAAATCTCACGCGGGTAAATATTCTTATCTGTTTCCTCTTCTTATCTAGTGCAGAAAAATAAGTTGGGAAAAAGATTGTTTATTTGGGACATAAGACTCATCGGTGGCCATATTGGTAGCGACGTGGATCCGTGCATCCCGCAGTTCAATACGGCGTGTGGGTGTTGGGGCCTGATGGGTGGGGAAACTAGACCAACGAGCGCTCGGATTGGTTCAAACATCACGCGATAGAGTCTAGGCCCTCCCTCAATAGCGATGGCGTCGCGGTATGTCTATTTTGGGGGAAGAGGGGAGTTACTCTGGTACTCCTCTATAGGTCTCCTCTCGGGGAGAAGGATGAGGGGTAAGGAGTGGGCCGTCTTGAAGGGTATTGCAACCTAGTAACTCATCGTTCCCCAGTTAATTAATTCGATTAATTATTCTCAAAAGGGGCTACGTGGGGCCGTAACAGTCCTCCCTATTTAAAGATTGAGCGACGGGGTTTTCATCGACCCCGTTGCGAATAACAAAAAAAAACTGAATATCCTACCAGTCAACCTTACAAGAGATCCTATAATTTAAATATCCACAACAAATTTTAAGCGCATTGACTACAGGCGCTTGGAAATTGCAACTTCGCTCTAACGGTTCGTGTAGTATTATTATAAAACAATAATGAAAGAAATAAGTTTTTACTTATAATAACAAATTCTAAGTATCTAAATTAAGCATTTGGGTTTTGCAACTTCACGCTAACAATTCATGTGATATCAACAAAATTATATTCTCAATAACAAAATTTTAAGCATCTAAATTAAGTATTTGGAATTCGCACTTCACGCTAGCAAGTTGTGTGATATTTACTATAATACTAACAAGTTTTCTATTTATAATAGCAAGTTTTTTTTAGTATATAACTTAAGCATTTGAATTTCGCAACTTCACACTAACAATTCGTGTGATATTTACTATAATGTCAACAATGGTTCTATTCCTAATAGCAAATTTTTAGTATATAACTTAAGCATTTGAATTTAGCAATTTCACACTAACAATTTGTGTGATATTTACTATAATATCAACAATGGTTCTATTCATAATAGCAAATTTTTGGTATATAAATTAAGCATTTGAATTTAGCAATTTCACACTAACAATTTGTGTGATATTGTTATAATTGTCGGAGGTATTTATAACCCAAGGGGTAACTGGTCGATCTCTTTAGTTAACACTAAGGTTTTCCTTATAAGATTATTAGGTGAACGGTTGCTGAAATTCTTATACGCAAAAAAAAGAAAAGGGTAATCATTATTATCCCTTCATAAAAAAAAAGAACTCTTTGATAAGAGAGAGAAAAGGAGCAAAGCAAAGAAAAAGAATCTTTCTCCTTCTCTTCGTGTTATGAGTGCGTATATGAATGTAAGCAAAGCATTCAATTCTTCTCTCTTGTTCTGATTTCTTTTCGTAATTAAGTAACGCTAAACTAATGGGAAAAATCGAGATTCTATTATTATCATGCCCATTTTTTTATAACAGGAAATATTATTATTATTCATTAATATCTTTACTATTATTTATTAGGATGTTGTTAAATTTTTTTTTGTGTTTTTTTTCTTTTTTATTTATTAGGGCCAGACTTCCAACTGTAGACCTAGTAACCAACAATTGAATCCAAATTTTCTTCACCTCCCTTCCTTTGTTTTATACCTTAGGGGGTGGAGGAAAAGGGATGTATCGTAAGCGAGGAGAGTCCGGCTCTGCTCGTGGTGTTATCTCTATTCCCCACCTCGCCAGGTTGGGGCTCAATTTCGGGTCCTTAGATTTTCCGGTGGGAAGGGGAAAAGGACTTATAAACCCCTGGTGGTGAGTATAGTTTTACTTATTTCCCTCAATTAGTCGGGAGTGATTGTGTCGTTGGTGTCTCGCCGTTTTTTTTTTTTCTGGTTTTTTCAAAAAAGTTTTCCTTATTACTCCTTCGGTAAGTGAATATATATGGATATTTCTTTTTTCCTCTATTTATTTGGTGGTGTTCGTGCAATTCTTAGTGATTGAGTTTTTTTTTCTTTTTAGCAATGAGTTCCTACTACGGTGGATGGGTCAGACGTGAGGTGGCCGGTGAGGCAGCCCGAGTTGCGTCCGTTCAATCTAGCCCATCAATTGCGGACCTCCAGGGGTCTTATGCGGGTTCATTTCCGGTATATCCCGCAGCCTCAAGTACGATGGGTTACCCGGTATATGTACCAGGATATCCGTTGATACCGATTCAGGGGTACCCGTCGATGTCGCCCGTTTCTGCGTCTTCCTCTGGAATAATTGTGTCCTCAGGATCTTCTTCTTCGTCGTCGGCAGTGGTGTCCTCGGATTATTTGGGGTATCCGCTAACGATATCTTCTGCGGGGTCAAGCTCTTCGACCGAATCCTCAGGTTACTTCGAGCGTTCGTCAGAAACGGCTTCGACTGTTAATAACGCCGTTCCTACCGTAGAACAGGAGATAGGATCGAGTTCTGGTAAGTATAAAAATGTTCTCTCATCATAAAAAAAACTTATTATAACCTGCGCAATCTAAAGTAGTGACCAGCCCCTCTACGGAGCCGTTGGAAATAAAAACGGAGGAGTTGATCCTGGAAGACTTTACTCAGGAACCCAGTGCATCGGCGTTGGAGGCCCGTAAGTCAAAGACGACGAGTTCAGCGGAACAGAGTCTCCGTAAGTAACTTAGTGCATGATTTTTCCTGGTGGTGGCCGGACCATTTCCGGATCTTCTCCTTATGACAGTCTCGTTTCCAGGGGATATGATCAATTGGCGCGAAGCTGAAATGGTGGCCATGGACTCCTCTCCTTGTGCGTTGACGCCATATCTGGAGGAACCGGAGACTTCGTCTCCAGAGGGTTCGCCCCCGAAGAAACGGAAATCCATGTTCCCCAGTCCCAAGGAGTTCCACTTCATGATTCGGAAACTACAGCGACTGGAGCACCTGAATATCCTCCTCCACTGGCCGTCGTCTTACATCCATGGAACGACTAGGGTCGCGCCCGGGTTCTGGGACCCGTTGATGGAAATCATTCCCGAATACCAGGGGAAGGTGAAACGATACTTCCTTCAGTTCCCTTTAGAAGCAGTGGAGAAGTTAGATCCTGCAAGTGATTCCCTACTGAAGGTACGGATAAAAGCAGTGAAATTTGCCTATTTGTTATAAATGTTGTGTTTTTTTTTCTTCTAAGTTTCTAACAACCAAAAAAAAAAATTCCAGATGGTACTTCATATGCAACCTGCGGACTTGGCTCGCTGGTTGAAGTATACCAAGGCCCCAGTATGTGTCCAGCAATGGCTGCGTAAACTGTGCCGGGTGTACCGGGGAAACTACCGCATGGACACTACAGCTTAGCGCTGAAGATAGGATTTCCAAAAAGAAAAATTTTATATTGTATCGTTATGGTCTGTAAGTAGAATATATGCACACAAAAGAATCCGCGACATATTTTTTTTCTCTCTTTTGTTAAAGATTTTCACCTCGAACTCTTCGCAATTCCTCTCCTCTTTTCCTTCCGGTCCCTTAAGGTTAATTTAGATAACTATTTTTAAGGATTTAGCGATTAAGCTCTAACAGGTTGCACGTATGGAAGTCTGGACCTATGGTAATTATAAAAATTTATATATTTTTTTTTTTTCTTCCTTTTCGCAATAAACTCGAAGATTGTTCTGTGATTACGCCGATTTTACACGAAATTTTTGTAAGGCGACAAGAAATCAATTGATGTTTACTTATAGAGGTATATTTTTCCTCTTTTTCCTTTTTCTTTCTTGGGAATAAGACGTACCTTCCTCGTAATTTTTATAAACAAGCAGGCGAACCTTCAGCAAGGTCCCTGTTAATCGAGATAAGTCACTAACAGATCGATTACTAACAAGAAAGGGTCGAAATTGTGGAAAAGTTTTTTTTGGGTTATAAAGATAAGCTTAAACCTATTGTTTCATCAAATTTAATTTGGACTGATATTTGTCGATTTTTTTTTTTGGTACCCCTTGGTTTTTCGTTTATTTCAAAAAGAAAGGTTTAATGAAAGAGCGTCAAGAGTACATTAATTCTTGGGTTTTCTTTTTTATACATAAGCGGGACTGTATATATATGATATTGTAACTACTATCATGTGTGGAGATAGCATAGCACAGAATAGCATAGCTCGTGGAAAGACTCGAACAAACGAAAGGCAATAAGTAGGTAATCGGTGGAGAACATGAGTGCGTAGAACATGCTCATTAGAATTTCCTGAGAACAAATTCTTCTCCTTCCTTTTTATTGGAGGGAAAGAGAAATGTTATCGGTATATACGGGTATGTGGTTACCTTCTTTCGTTTGCTACGAAGATAAATGTATGGAAGAGAAATCAGAAGAGAGCGAAACAACAACAAAAATATACTTACTATAGAATATAGGTGTTGTAAGAAATAAGCGTATAAAATAGAGTAACACAAGCATTTATTGAGTAATAGGTAACATAGTAACTATATATATATATATAAAAAAACATTTGGTTATGAATAGATATGAGTATAATTGGCACATTTCTAGTTGGTATTAGCCTTAATTAGAATAATACAATATAGAGAGATCAGCGTTAATAATTAAGTCTTGCATGTAGCAATTTAGTTGTACTTGGTCAGTCATGCTAGTTGCGGTATGTTGAAGAAGAAAGAACTGGAGATCAGGTTTAAAGTTTAGGTATTCAAGTAGGGTCTCATATAATGACCGGGTTCTATCATAAAGGTTGTTCTTTCTTCTTCCACTTACAACGTTAATTATAGTATTATTATCGCTATGAGGTATTGATATGAGGTATTTAGTGTATAAAAGTAACAATGATGAAATTTTTTTTTTTTTTTTTTTTTTTTTTTTTTTTTTTAGCCTTTACCCGCCTACAATGTTATTTTACCCCTTTTTCCTTTTTATTATATATGCACAAATAGGTATGCCTACTCGCTAAGAACTAATAACTATAGAGTGACAGAGTTACTTCCTCCCTATTTAAGCAAGGAACTCGTTAAGACGTATGTGGTTAATCTTATCAGACAGGGAAACCACGTATACAGTAGTTGCAACCCTTTTTAGTGATAATACTACCGTAGATGATATTTTATTCATAATTCCAAAGGAGAGGTAAGAGTAATTTCCTACATATATATGATAAAAAAAAAGAATAATATCTACCGTTATTATATAAATATTATTGTTCCCAACACCAATTTCTTAACCTAATTTATTAGTTAACGTTATTGCAATAATAATTAGTATACCTGAGCGTGGCCTATTAATTATCCGAATTTTAACGCCGTTATTCACTATCTGAACTAGTCCCTTCATTGTCGGTGCGGTCGAGGGTGTTTGAACTGAGTAAATCAGTGCCTTCCATACTCAGTGCGGCTAGTCTGTAGTTGTACCGATCTTCTGCTGCTCTAAGATAATTCGTTAGTACTGCTTCGCGGAGACCCCCTAAATTTTGTGACTCCATGTATGAGAATATGTGTGAAGCGAGTCCTTCCGGGTGACGTTTAGTTAATAGCTGCCTGATGTCGGCCTTTTCGTGTAGATAACCACTAGTTACTTCTTGCAGCCGTGTTGGCTTAACTCCGCGGGAGGCCGTACAGACACCAGTTATTTCCCGGTGTCGTATTGCTGAGATGGGGTTTACTCTAATTACTCGGTGCTGCACAATGAGCGTTTGATTCAGGAACATGTAGTATATTTGGAATAGATACCAATAGGTCATCATCTTCATTGTCAAATATGCTTTGGGGCAGTCAGTTGTGTGTTCTCCGGATGAGCATTGACCAGCGATTTCACATAATCCTTCATAAAGTTCCTCGGACATGGATATCAACTGCACTTCTCTGGACATCCTTGCGCTTAACTCCCGTGTAGTGATACGGGTGTCGGATATAAACATTAAAAACCGGTAAATACACCGAGCTTCCATGTATACACCTTCCACCTCCGAGTAAGTACGTCTGAGGTCCAGTGCGTAAGGAAGGGGTAAGGTTATCAACACGTTCTGAATAACTATCTTAACGCTCAAATGTGCACAACCCTCGCGAACTATTGGATCTAGGTTAGTTTGAAGATGTCCAACTAGTTGCTTGAACAATTGTTCCTGACCTGGGGGAAGTTGGTATTCCATGACCTGCAACTGAGAATGGTGGGAATAGTTAGTTGGGGTGTGATGGTTTATGACGTGGGTTCTGGTTTGGTTTGTGGGTTCAGAGGGATTCCCAAGGTGGATCCCGTCCCGCGCCGTAAGGCTCCCCGTGTATTCCAGTATGTTACTATACATTGTGGACATGTCGCGGCATCCCTTATTTCGTGTACTGGGGCGTAACAGTTATTACAAAAATATCCTGAAATCCAAACCTTGGCTTCCAGTTCATGGAAAGATCTTTTCTTATAGCTAGGGTTATTTCTTAGCATCTTTTGTTTAATAACACAGTTTACACACAGGCACCCTAGTTCGGTCTCCCAGTAAGTTCCGGTTCGACAAATCAATCCCGTAATCATCTTCCACTTGGATTTATCGAGAGTTTTCTTCCACCCTTCTAGCGTAGGCTCAGGGTTTTTGAGAAGGGCTACTATGGCCTCGTGGATTCCCTTTTGATCTTTTGATTGTTTCAGCGTATTAGCTTGGCTGAAAGCATGTGCATAACGACTTGCTTCCTCGGTCAGCTCAATAGGACTCCCTTGTCGCTTTCGTTTGGTTGTTTTCTTGGTGGGCATGCTCCTTCTTTTATAAGTTCGTATGATTGGGGCTACTTGCTCCGGGCAGCTGGTGCTGGTTCCTTCGCCAGAACCCGAATCGGTTGATTCAGGGGACGTCTTAATCGAAGTAGTTGATTGGTCCACTACTGATTGCCCAATTTTAGCTGCAGGTGGGATTGCACTACTGTTCCCCTGAACTTGATCCGGTAGTAGTTCCGGAACAGGAGGGTATACTGATAATCCTGATCGATGGTTCTCAAAAATTTGAGGTGGTGTAGTTGAGTGGGTCGAAGAAGTTCCTTGTGTTTGATACGACGTACCTTGGGGAATGGCTAACGTGCTTTGGGCGGTTGAGGGTCCCGACTGTATTCCTAGGTGCGCAATGTCTGCTGTAGTAGCCCTGATTGGCCTAGTGGTATATAGTGGCGGTGCATAATCCTCGTAGCTAGTTGTAGCGTTGGTGGCACCTTCCATTCCGTTGTTTAGGAATATTTGCGATATTGAGTCCTGCAGTATACCTTTATTATAAGGGGTAGTAACATTAAAAATGTTGGTAGTGGTCGAGGCGCTTGTGGGTTCGACGCTCGGATATCGACACGTAGTATGAGGACTTGGGTAAATCACTGAGGTGCTGGGATAACATTCAGACTGTGTTGGTGGGTTGGTCGTTGAATTATTAAAAAGTTCGATAGAGTTGCTAGTTGCCGGACAGTAAGGGTATGGTGTAGGGTGAGGACGTTCCCCCATAACGTGGTTGCTTTGATCGGAAGAGCCGCTGGAGCTGTTAACGGTAGATTGGGGGTTATTTCTATTTATGAGGCCGTTGTTGGGAATCCATCCATTATTGTTAGAGTAAATATTCTGAGGGTTCTGCCCTTGTTGATGACCCGAATTATTTATGTTCCAACTTGAACAACTGCGTGGAAGCGGTGAAAGGATTAAGTTCCCCTGGTTTCCTAGTTGTTGATAGTATGGTTGCGTTGACGCTATGGTTGTGGGACCGCATTCCCCGGTCATATTAAGATGAAGGGTGGTTGGTAGATCGTACTGACGCCTCCATTCAGTTGACCAAATGGTGTTACTCAGATATCCCTCTAATTCCTCCTCTGAACTAGTCCGTTGGTCTGCCATGGTCGTCGTAGTTTGTCGAATGGTTCCTAGAACAATTAAGGACGAATCTCATTAGCGGCACATTGGAGATAGGAATAAAAAGAGTTCGGGGGAGCAGTTATCACTACTTCGGGTTCTTCGGAAGTGTGGTCATTGTGGTTGACGGGAGCGCTTGCACTGGTGGTGGTCGTAGGGGTGGCGTGGTTTAATTCTATTTCCTCCGTTGGAGCGGGGCTTTGACTTCCCAGGTGGACTAATAGGTGGGTGATGGAGCTCCAGACTGCGCCCACTAAATGTATCGACCAACCATAAATAGAGTGCAGAGCGTAACCATTTATAACGGTATCAACTGCTAATTTTATAAAGCGGAATATTAATAGTAGTCCAATGATTCCTGCGCTCGCGGTACCGAAGGTCATGAACGATGACCACATTCGGTCCCAAGCATTGTCAGCAATTCTCTGCAAAGCATCCTCGTCCAACAGGTTTATAAAACGAGCTCCTTGGTTGAGAGATGGTTGTCCTGTTATTGTTCTAGCTAAAGTGTTTAAAACCATAGCTCTTTCGGCAGGTAACATGATACTTGAGCGTAGGTTGTTGAGGTCCTCGTAACTGTATATACCGCTAGTTGCTAGGGATCCGGGATTGGAATACCTCCAGGTTGCTTCTGTGGATGGTTTCAAACTGGCTGGCGTAGCAACAGGCGCAACCCTTGGAGAGAAGGTAAACCATGACCCTCCAAGATTGTACGTGGTGGGTAGAATTGGATTACAGTTAATCTGTGTACCGACATTGGTTAGTATGTGTGTTCGTGGCATTAAAAATAACTCGGTGTCGTTATCCTTAATTACGGGTAATTGCTGGTAACATTCTGTAGTTGATCTAATTCGCACATCTACTGGTATGCACTTAATCAGATGAATAACTTCTCCGGCTACAACTGCCATGTATCCGGGTCCCTTCATTAAGTGAAAAGCGAATTCGTCTGGGGTTTGTGTGGCATGTAGGAGTGAATTTTTCAAGACCTGCACTTCCAAATCACATTTTTGTTTTAGCAAGTCAAGGTATAGGGTGTTGATTTGGGTTCGAATGTGTCTTTCTACATAGACAAACTTCGAGTTGACATAAGCCATGAGGTCGGTGTTCCCGGTGGTCAGGGTGCCCTTACTTCTTGGTATCATTCCGGAGTCAGCGTACTCTACTATGAAGAGTTTAGGGTGTTCCGTGCGGATCAAACGGTAACCGCATACATCTTCGCGACCCTTCCTGGTGAAGGCGAACGTAACGTCTTTGCTGACTACAGTGTAAACGATTTCCTTATGTCGGGTAACATTGTTCCCTTCATCTACCAATTTCACAGCTGGGCCCGTGTATAGTATTTCGAATCTGTCATTATTGCAGTCAGTTGGTAATGATGACCAAAAGGTGTGTCCAGCCTCGATGTCAGAACAATGGCCCTCTGCTAGCGGACATGCTATTCCCGATTTTAGGGAAATTAAGTTCCTTTCCAGATCGACTTTGGCGTAGTAATCTCGTAACTGGATTTCGACATATCCTTGGACTACTACGTCGTTCCAGGTTCCATAGGGGTCGGCATAGGTGGTTCCCTTACACGTACCATCTACTTCGATTTTCCCGGCAAAGGTAACACTATGGGTCGACGAAGCGTTCGATAATAACCCGCTTAAATGAGTGTCGAGTCCCACTACGTAGTAACCTGTTCGATGGATGGTGGTACAATCTTCAGCGCTTATAGGGAGAATATATGTATTCTCCGAGCCCTTTACCACAGAGTTATGACTATAGGCTCCACAATACGTCACGGTTCGTTTCACATTAATTTTGCATTGAATGACATGGGTGTAGATGAATTCCTTAATTTGAATCAATTGTATTTTTAACTCGGTGGAATTTAAAACAGGCTCAGCTATTTGGCAATCTTCCACGTCTAAAAGGGACAGGGTGGTGATATTTAGACTTGGGGTTCCACAGTCGTAACCCAGTAATCCGAATGCGGGGGCTAAGAATAGCATAGTTACGAGTGGTGTCATCCATCCTCTCAAGCTCCTAGTCCGACGGAGTTTGCTGAATGGTTTTTTCTTAGCTGATGGTGTAGTCGGAATTGACGTTGCGGTGCGTAAGAGGGGATCGGCCACGGAGGACGTGATATACTCGTTGGTTGAGTTATCGGCTTCCTCGTCCTCTTCCACTTCTGGTATCGAGTCTTCTTCTTCTATTATAGTGGAAACCCTGCGGGGCTCCATGGATACGTAAATATGGTCAGGGTGTACCCGTCGGGGTACATCGTAGTGGTCCTCTATTATGTGGCTGTTGCGGCGTAATAACCAGGACTTCGCTCGGTGTAGGTTGTTGAGGGCACAACTATATACCTTCCGTAGTTCTACGCCATGCGTGAAACAGTAGTCTTCAACTCGGGGTAGTTGCCCGGTGAGTGGGAGGTAGTCGGTTAAATCCTGAATTCTGTAACCAGTTACATTAGAAATAAAGGTAGAGACCTCCGTATTAAAACCAAAGGTATGCGTAGATAGCCGGACGATATGGTGTATTCGACGGTATGTTTCCTCGATTCCACGACCGGGTAATTCCCATATAAGTGCAAGCTAACATGTGACCACAAGGTAGGAAAACCACGCCTAGTTCGTGTACGAAGCAGATTTTGCAGATTTTTGCTTCAGGTATTCCTCTGGACTCGGTGGTAGTTCTAGAGCTTCGTGGTCCGGCTAACCCTTCCGCACTATCACTGGTGGCCCTTTTGAGTTTCATTTGTTCTTCTTTCTGGGTCATTTTCTTCACTATCCCGTCAATATATGCCTGGCCCTTTACTGCCCATACGTAATAGCAAGAGCCATACCACCTAGCATGTTGTTCCCAGGGGTCATCTTCTGGTGTCCATGCCCTTATACCTCCTCCGCAGTAGAAACATGTAACCCGATCACTACGGCCCGTGTAAAAGAGCCCAGCATCTGCCATTTCTTCCTTGGTTTGTTGCATAGATATGGGCCACTCCTTGTAAGTTTCTAATCGAGCTGCATAACTTACATAAGTTTTGTATGCTGGACCCGTGGGTCTGTTAAGATTGACTTGGTCCAGCTGTATTAATATCTGATCTAAATCAGCGGTTGGAGTTTGTTGATCGAGTTCTAACGGATTATCGGGAACATTACGGGGTATATTCCCGCAAGGGAGATTCTGTATAAATCGACAAGTCGGTCGCCAGCGTTGATGTTCTACTCGTGGGTCACGTCCATCGTCCCAGAGGCCCAAGATTAATCCACAATAGAAACACTTCACGCTATTGCCTTCTCCTGCGTAATAGAATCCTGCGGCGGCTAGTTGTGTTGGGGAAACAGGAGAATCAGGCCATCTTTGATAACTGTTAAGTCGTTCTTCCTCGGAGTGGTAATTTGGGACTCCTATTGAGCCACTTACAGTGCGGAATATTGGGATCCATTGGTTGTCCATTCTTTTTTTTTCTGTAAAGATTCAAAAGGTTCTGGATTATCTTTAATCTGTTTACTAGATTATTGCTTATTTCCCTCATTGCTTGTGTTCTGAAATGAAGGTGTAACTATCTCCTAATATTACTGATTATGGGAATTTGTTTCTCCTTCTTGGATATGAGTTTCAAGAAGCTGAATATTCTGGATTTCTACTTGTAGGTCACGAAGTCGCTCCTCTAATTCTTCGAATAATTGGTGTAGCAGTTCTTCTCTGGTCATCAGATCATTTCCGTCAGGTACTGGGGTTTGTTCAACTTGTAACGTGCGATAAATTTCTCTTATAATTCTTCTATGGGGTGGTTCCGGGAAGTAATTTGTAACTCCCATTTCCTTCTGCAACTGGATTATAATTATCGTTAATCTACTTAGGTATAAATCTAAATAATGTGTGAGTAGGCGTGCAATTATAAGCATGGTTACATTCATAAGCATATGTTTTTCGGATTACAGACTAAGGTATTAAGACAAGATAGCAGCTATCCTCAATTGAATTTTCTCTCGACAGACTGCACATGAGTGTAATCTGTGTGCACATTCAACGCAAGCCATCATGTGCCCACAGGGTGAGAACACTATACTCATTTCTTTATTATAACAGATTTTGCACAAGTGCCAGACTCTTATATTCTTCTCGGTTGCATCGGCTTGTGGTTTCGTTTCCTTCATGTCATTCCCTTGGCTGTCCCGGCTAGTAGATGGTACTAATTCTTCAACATGACTTGATGGACTTACTTGTGTCATTTCATTAGGGAGGCGCGGGATAACAGGTTTTTTTATAACCTCATCGATAAAATCTTGGCCCTTTGTCGTTAACAAATAGTGACAATTCTTGAACCATTTCGCGTGTTGTCTCCATGGTTCGTCATCAGGTTCCCAGTCGTTCAGCCCTCCTCCACAAAAATAACATATGGTTCGATCTCCAAACCCTTCATAGTAGAAACCAGCTTCAACAAGTTGTTCTTTGGTGGGTGACATTGAAAGTGGCCAATGTTCGAAACTTCTTAGTCTCGCGTCTGAATTCGCGAACTCTGGGTGGTATGGATTTAATGTGTTTAACGTATAAGTACGAACTGGTGGGGTTTTGTTTTGTTTTAATCCCGATATTATGTTGAGTTGAAATTCGTCTCCGTAGCGATGTTGGGAATGGGGAATTTGAGTAGTACTAGAGTCTGTTCCAAGGGGTACATTGCCACATGGCAAATTTTTAACAAACCGACATTCGGGCTGAAATCGTTGATGATCTAACCTTGGATTATCACCTTCCTCCCATTCTCGTATCGCGATTCCGCATTCAAAACACCTTACCTCGTCGCCTTGGCCAGTGTAGTAAAGTCCATTAGCTGCCATCCTAGTCGGGTCCATGTATCTTAAAGGCCAATTATTGTAGCTTTGTAATCGTACTCTCTCCCATCGGTAATCCATTAAAGTTGGGTCCGAATCGCCTATCGTGGTCATCTGATGGTTATTCCCATTATGTGTGTTCTCTTCATTCAGAGGTAGCTCCGCCACTTGGTCACTGGGTCCAGTTGCCCGGTCGTTGTTATAGGAATATAAGTTCCCCATCTCTAAAAAAAATGATCTGGCTTTGTTTATTTTATAGATTTCCTTAATCCTAATATTAACTATTAATAGATCAACTACTCGCTCTCGCTTTCGCTATCTTGTTCCGCAGACCCTCGTATTTCAGAATACGCGAGACGATTAGGGTGAACGATTTTGTCCTTACGACCAAGTTTTATTCGGATATTACCGTTTGGCATAATATCTATGACTTCATAAGGGCCTTCATATGGAAGATGTAGCTTCCCTTTTTTCTTACCCTTTAGTAAAAAGACATAATCACCTGGCAGAAAATTTACTTCGTTTGTTGTTCTGTCGTAATATCTTTTCGATCTTTCTTTGGCTGATATTAAGTTTTCCCTCGCGAGAGATTGGACTTCGTGTATTTTAGTAATGAGTTCAGTAATGAAGTCTTCATATGTTATGGTCTGATCTTCGTAAGGCCTTCCGGATGGTAGTCTAGCGGGTCTCCCATATATTAACTGAAACGGTTGGTATTTAGTTCCTTCGTGAACACTGGTGTTATAAGAGAAGGTTGCTAATTCCAGCCACTCGTCCCACTCTTCTTCTTGGTCTGTGAATTGTTTCAAATACTCAACTAGGAAGTGATGAGATCGTTCCAACGATCCGTTGCTTTGGGGTCTGAACGCTGTAGTTCGGTACCTCTTAATCCGGAAGATTCTAGCAAAGTTCTTCATGAGTTTACTGATGAGGTTAGAGCCCTGGTCCGTTAGGATGGATTTTGGAGATCCGTATACACAAATGACCTTCTTAGTAAAAGCTTTGGCGATTTCCATTGATGTAGTTTTCTTTAATGGAGCTGCAATAACTAATTTAGTTAGCAAATCTTGAGCAGTGAGTATGTACAGGTTCCCTGTTCTCGTTCTAGGTAGTGGGCCTACAATATCCATCGCTACCTTATCAAAAGCGTTCTCAGGAGTATCTGTTATCTGCATAGGTTGTTTAGTTTTTATCCTTTTTAATTTTGAAAGTTGGCAAGATAGGCAGTTTTGAATAAGTTTTTGGATATCGGTTTTCATATCTTCCCAAAAATAACGTAATCTGAGTCGTTTAAAGGTTTTAGTGACACCTTTGTGTCCTCCTATAGCTGACGCATGAGTTTCTCTAACTAAGTCTTGTCGCTCGTTTCGTGGTACATATTCTACTTCTCCCAGGCATATAATTAAAGTGGTATCCCATTTAGCGAACCATAATCTTAACAGCTTAATTACTTGTGCCCAAGTTTTACCATTTATAATCTTTGATTTCGATATGCTAATAGAACGTAATTTGAGTTGATTTAATGTTTGGCCTAAAATTTTATGGATACGAATCCAACTAAGACCTTCCTTAGAATCAATTATAATGGCAAGATGGTGTTTCCTTCCTACTCGGGTAACAGTAATTTCCCCGACGTGAAAATTCTTTGCTCTTGGTAGTAATGACCGTTCATACATTTTCTGAGACCCCTCATCGCAAGGTTCCCCTTTTTCATTCAAAAAATACAAGTAGTTATTTTTCTGCATATATAGTTGATCGCGAGTTTCTATTATACACCGTGCTTTACCGGACCGGGTTGGCTTGAGATCGAGATTATCTTCCAAGTTGTCTATTTCTCCCTGATTGGAAGAGATCTCTTCTTCATCTGGTCCTAATTTTTCGATAGCCCCGTTATCAATCGTTTCATGATTGTTTGGTTTTTGTTCAGAGTTTCCAAGCTTAATTTTAAGTCGGAAGTCTGGTTCGTCATCACTAGATGCTACTTCTTCCTCAGCGGGACCGTCTTCTTCAGGGGTTTCTGGCCTTACCATGGACTTCTTCTTATCTACATGTGTGGTTATATCTTCAGATTCTAGAGTTGCTGATTGGGGATTAATTCCCAGTGGTCGACGAGTTACTGTGGGGTCAGCTCGTGAAGTGGAGGGTTGAGGTTCGGTACATGTTGGTTTTTGTGCTGCTGCAGTCTGAGATCTCGTAACTGCCAACACTGGTGTGTTTTCCCTTATGGTTGGTGTTGATGAACCTCGATAATATGCTTCGGAAAGGCGGAACTGGGGTTGTGTATGTAAATGGCGATAACTGTTCATTGTGCCGTACAGAGTTAGTGGTGGGATTCTATTCCCTACGTTTTTATCATTTTCGCTATCCCTCTTGATGACATATGCGGGCATCGTATCGAACTTGTCAAGAACCTCTTCTTCGTCGGGAGTTACTTCCGATTGTATTTCTGGAGGGTTTCGTGACAGTGCATCAGCGTTGACATTGGTTTTACCTGCCTTATAAATTACTTCAAATTGATACTCCTGTAATTTCAATCTCCACCTGGTTAAGCGGGATGTTGGATCCTTCGCGGTTTGCATCCATACTAGTGGCTTATGATCAGTTACTAACTTAAACGGCCTACCGTACAAATAAGGTCTAAATTGTGCAATTGAGTGAAGGACTGCTAAAGCTTCCTTCTCGTATGTGCTGTATTTTTGTTCGTTGTCGTTTAAAACTCTTGAGGTGTACTCGACAGGACGGTCCTTTCCAATGGGTCCTTGACTTAGTATTCCGGCTATGGCGATCCCTGATGCGTCCGTAGTTACCACAAATGGTTGGTTTTGGTCAGGGTATTGTAATACTGGCTCTTCGCATAACTTATCACGCAAGGTTTCGAACGCGGCTTGCTGCGCTTCACCCCACTCAAACGCGACTGACTTTTTTAGTAAGTTAGTGAGGGGTTTGGCTATTTGAGAGAATTTGTGTATAAATCGTCGATAATAGCCGGCAAGGCCTAGAAATTGCCGAATGTTTTTCTGATTCCGGGGTCGAGGAAAATTCTTAACCGCTGATATCTTAGTGGGGTCCGGGCGCACTCCGTCAGCTGAGATGATGTGTCCTAGATAACATACTTCTCTTCGTAGAAACTCGCATTTATCCGGTTGTAGCTTCAAATTAGCATTCTTTAGCCTTACCATTACTCGCTCCAGCTTCTTCATGTGTTCCTCTAATGATTTGGCGTAAATTACAATGTCATCTAGGTAGACGAAGATCTCTACTCCCTGTAACCCGGACAGAACTATATTCATTAAGCGTTGGAAGGTGGCGGGTGCAGTTTTTAAACCAAAGGGCATTCGAATGAACTCGTAGTGGTTGAAAGCTGTTGAAAACGCTGTTTTATGACGATCTTCGGGGTGTACTTCTACTTGGTGATATCCTGATTTTAAATCTAGAGTGGTGAAGTAGATGGCCCCTCCTAATTGTTCCAGAATTTCGCTGATGAGAGGTAGTGGTTGAGCGTCTGATTGTGTTTTTTCATTTAGGGGTCGGAAATCTAAAACAAGCCTATACTTTTTATTCCCTTGAGAATCGGGTTTCTTACCGACAATCCAAACAGCTGTGTTATATGGTGACGAGGAAGGTATGATAATTCCTTGGTCCTCAAGTTCCTGTACCTGTCGATTTATTTCTCCTCGTAAAGTTTGAGGGTAGCGATACTGCCGGGTGAATACTGGGACATCGTCGGTGGTTCGTATCCGGTGTTGTAACACGTTTGTACAGCCTAATTTATCTCCAGGAATGAAATAACTTTCATGATGCCTTTTTATATGTTCAATGATACTCTCTCGTTCTTCACTGTTCATATGATCATGCCTCAGTAGTTCTATCACCTTTTGTATACGTTGCTTGTTGCGTTCCTCTATGTCTATGGTGTTGGTTAATCCGTTCTCCGGGTTCCAGACACCCTGGTTCTCTGGTGCTCCTTGCTCAGACTCGTTCTTCTGTTCTAACCTTCCAATATTTTTCGTATTGAAATCATCGTTTTCTTCGTTTGTTATAATTTCGTCCCTTCTTTCTTCGTCACTGGCTACTTCCCTTTTTGGTAAGCTAGGGTAATTCGATGTGTATGGTAACGAAGACCCCGGCTTATCTAATTCTCCAAAGTTTAGGGTCATTCGTGCCATGTTCATCGGACCACAGCTATCAACCCTTGCGTTATTTGTCGGTTCATTTGTAATTCTTAATAACCTTGTAGATTTTTTTGTGACTTCATTTGGTTTAATCATACTGGAGGTTGGTACTGACAGGGTATTAGATTCCGCCTTGCCAACACCATCCTTCCTAATAATCATCACACTCTCTTCGTTATGTTCTTCATTTGTTGTTTCATTCTCATTACTTAAGTCCTCGAACGAAATATACACTGATTCTACTCTATCGGTATCATTATCTTTTTCGATCACATTATAACCATTTAACAAATCTGATTCGAATTAGTTATAAACATCAGTAATGGTTGAATCATTAACGCTTCCTTGGGTTATATCTTCGCAGTAATTATTAGTTTTAACGTTTCGATTGTTAATCTCGACTGAATCATAATTGTTATTATGAAAGTTATTATTAATTTTATTATTTGTTTGAATTGAACCATTACCAATATTTTTACACAAATTGATTTCATCACAATTAACCTTATCTGTAGTTGTTGCATTACTAGGATAATTCGACTTGCGGCAAAAATTATTATTAACTGAAGGTTGTTTACTATCGTCCTCACTCTTAATATTATCTCCCATTAATAACATACTGGCTATATCGATATTATTATTTGATTCAAAACAAAAATTCTTATCTGACAACGTTCCGGCATTGACCTTTAACCCGCGAACAAGATTCTCATTGTCACAACTATCAGTATTTTCGTTTAATGACTCATTATTAGAACAAAGGGTTTTATTACCCCTACTATCAGTATTACCTTGAATTAGCAATTCATCATTATTATTATTACAGAAATCCTTACTACTCCCATTATTAGTATCATTTTTACTTAACAAATCGTCATCATTATTACCAGAACTATCACTATTCCCACTATCGGTGGATAATTCATCATTGTTATTACGAAAAGCATCAACATCAATCTCTACATTATTGCAAAAACCATTGTTATTCCCATTGTGGACATTATTCTCGATACCCACATTATTACAAAAAAAATTGTTACTTCCATTATCAACATTATTCTCAATATTAACGTTATCGCGAAAATCATTATTACTCCCATTATTAACATCAATATTATTGCGAAAATCATTATCACTCCCATTATTAACATCAATATTATTGCGAAAGTCATTATTACTCCCATTATTAACATCAACATTAGTGCTAAAATCATTATTACTCCCATTATTAACATCAACATTACTGCTAAAATCATTATTACTCCCATTATCAACATCAACATTATAATCATTATTATTCTCACTATCAACATTATTGTGAAAATCATTATTACTCTCATTATTAACATGACAAGAATCATTATTATTCCCATTATCAACATCATTGTGAAAATCATTATTACTCTCATTTTTAGCATTACAAGAATCATTATTATTCCCATTATCAACATTATTTTCAATATCAACATTATTCTCACTTGGTTCTCCCACTATTCCTTCCCTTTTGATTAAATTCCAATCATTAATTATTTGCTTATTCTTATTTTTATTTCCAGAGCTACCATCATTAATCGATTCTTTATTAATAGGATGCATACTTATTTTCTTTTTAATTAACCTCCGATTATTAATTTCTTTATTTTCTTTAATATCTAGTCTTTTAGTTAGTACATTACTATTTTGTCCACGTGATTTGTCAAGGTCAAGTGGATTACCTTTTTTTGGTTCCTTATTTTTACGAGACGGAGTTAAATTTTCATTATTACTCCCATTATTAACATCAACATTAGTGCTAAAATCATTATTACTCCCATTATTAACATCAACATTACTGCTAAAATCATTATTACTCCCATTATCAACATCAACATTATAATCATTATTATTCTCACTATCAACATTATTGTGAAAATCATTATTACTCTCATTATTAACATGACAAGAATCATTATTATTCCCATTATCAACATCATTGTGAAAATCATTATTACTCTCATTTTTAGCATTACAAGAATCATTATTATTCCCATTATCAACATTATTTTCAATATCAACATTATTCTCACTTGGTTCTCCCACTATTCCTTCCCTTTTGATTAAATTCCAATCATTAATTATTTGCTTATTCTTATTTTTATTTCCAGGACTACCATCATTAATCGATTCTTTATTAATAGGATTCATACTTACTTTCTTTTCATTTTCAATTAACCTCCGATTATTAATTTCTTTATTTTCTTTAATATCTAGTCTTTTAGTTAGTACATTACTATTTTGTCCACGTGATTTGTCAAGGTCAAGTGGATTACCTTTTTTTGGTTCCTTATTTTTACGAGACGGAGTTAAATTAACAGGACAGCAATTACCCGATGCTCTATTTTCATCTGAGATATCTAGGCTTATACCAGAGACTGAGGTTACATTGTTATCTAGAATACAGACACGTTTTTTTAAATTATCTCTTACATAATTAGGTTTATCATCATTGGCTCTCTGGCCATTACAAAAACTGATGGGGTTTTCAATTCGACCCCCAAAATCTATTTTATCATCACTTAATTCTCTATATGGTTCTAACGTAACCACCGGTACTATTATTTCTACTTCCTTTTGTGTCGTGTTAATGATAACCATGTAAGCCTTGCCATCTCGGTTTGTAACAAGCGCTTCTCCTAGATAAATTCCTTTACCAATATTCAATTGTCTAACGTAACCAGTTTTTACCTCTGGGTTTGCAACCCGTACGTAAAACCCTGTTCTCGACCGTGGAGGAACAAAAATGGTCTCCTCATGTTCGAATTTAATTAATTTGTTTTGTAATTTTAAACATTTTTGAGAGTAACAAACGTCCGCGAAATTATCTTCTAAAAATTTTGACCCTAAAATTCCGTCTCTCTTAATAGGGAACTCGTTAGGTACCAAATGAAAAGTAATAGGAATGCCGAAAATTTCTGTTTCAATTTTACCGAGTGTAAAAACACTTTCCGCTGTTATACCGGTTAATTTAAGTATTTCGTCACGGTTAATCCATGTATTTGGATCTACCATTTTATTTTTCAGTAAATTCAGCTCACATCCGGTGTCAATCATTAGTATTGTGGAATCTATTAGTTCCCTAGTTGTGAAACTAATATTTGGGGCCTCGCCATCGCGTTTTAGATTTACAACTGCCACTCGTACTCGTCTGACAGTGTCTCCCTGTCCATTTCCTCCGAGATCACCTGTAATACAGGGCGTTCTTGTCCCCCAGACTCCCGCGCTGCCCCCTGTCGCAGGAGGGGTTGGCCGTTTCCCGACCCGTTATTACTATCGCGCAGATAATTTGAAGGACCTGGCTGAGAATCCAATTCTCTTCCGCGATTATTCATTTCCCGTCTTTTCGCGCAGTCCACCATGAAATGGCCGGGCATCTTACAGTAGTAACAAACCGGTTCCCTGGGCGTATGACTATTCGTTGACCTTACTTGTTCATAGTCAGGCTTAACAAAATTGTTTCGGTCATTAATGTTATTACTGTTCGTCATCCCGAATTGGCTTGGGTTATTGTTACGCGAATTATATCCATTGTTATATTGATTTCCAAATGGTTTCTGGTAGTTATTATTATTGTTATTATTATTATTGTTATAGCGGTACGGAGTTTGGTTATTGTTATTATAGCGATATGAATTTTGACCAGGGTTATTATTATTAAAACGATTATTAAAAGACCCGGAATTGTTCTGGTTCAAATGTCCTGTATAAGGTTCTCGATTGTTATTACTAGAATTATTATTATTATAACGGTTGTTGTACGAATTAGAGTTATTAGGTTGTCTATAACCGTAAGAGCCTTGATTTGTATTGTTATTATAACTGTTGTTATTATAGTTACGCCCTGAATTATTAATTCGATCCCTACTGGCAACATCAAAGTTCCTGTAATTATTCGGATTCTTATTATCTGCGAAGTGTACTCGATTGAAATTGTTGTTCTTTGTACTACTACTCTGATGTCCGAGTTCTTTATCATGATCGTAGTAAAGGCATTCTCGAGCGGGGTGTCCTCTAGTATTACAAATTTGACAGGTTACCGGTTGACCTTCTACAAACGCGACCTTTTTAGGTAAATCATACTCAAGAGTTGGGGCCGAATAATTTATATCGCGTCGCGAGGAGGTTTTACCTCTCAGTAAATCTTTTGCGCGAATTTCTTTTTCAATTTTAACAGCATCCAGCAATACTTCTGCAAAAGTACCCCTATCATCGATACGTTGTTCTATTTCCGGTTTTAATCCTTGAATAAAACAATCGCGGAATTCGTTCCCGTATTTTAATTCTTCGACCGGAGTCAGCCGGGCGTTATTTGGCTTTTGGGCTTGGATTGCGGCTATAATCTTGGTTCCTAATTCGCGAACTCTATTTGAGTATGACAACGCGCTTTCGTCGTCCCTTTGAAAAACTCGACCCATTTCTCCCTGAAGTTGGTACAACGACTTAGGAGGTTCGTACAATTCTTTTAAATGAAATAGGAATGCTTCTAGAGTATTAAACGTGGTTCCCTGTATCGTTCTTCTAGCTTCGCCTCTAAGTTTATTCCTAAGCATTAATACGAGACTGTTCTCATTTCCGGGCGCGATCATAGCTAATGCTTCCTTATATCCTTCGATAAAATGTGATAGCGGTATATTATGTCCGTTAAAATAAGGAACCGCCTCTAATGCATATTTTATAGACTGAGGTATTACTACATTTACTGGTAGATTCACATTTTGCACTTGACCCGGTGGGTTTGCATTATGCGCTAGAGCTGGTGGATTTACGTTTCGCGCTTGACCATCGACATTATTGTTATTATTATTATTATCATTTCCTACCTGATTTTGTGGTCCTACCATATTGTTTGCTGGTGGTTGCGGTGGTACTTGTGCTGCCTGTCGTGTGATTTCTTCTCGCTGTAATCGTAAGTCCTCCGTTTGTTGTTGTAATTGCTCCATTTGCTGCTGAAACAGTCGCTGATGAGCTTCCTGTTGTTGTGTCAACTCGTCTCGTTGTTGTTGTAACCAATCGGCTTGCTGCTGCTGCTGTTGTTGAAGCTGTAACAATTCCGCCCGTTGCCGTTGCAACAATGCGGCTTGTTGTTCCTGATCGTTCACCATTGGTCCGTCAAGTTGTTCTGGGTTTTCCTCGTTTTTTGTTTCACTTCTCTTTTTCGCGGCTTTTTCCGCTTTGTTAAGGGCGTTTAATACGTCTAATGCTTGAGGATCGGACACGGTTCCTGACTCAAGATATTCACGGAGAGCACGGAGCTCGTCAGCGGGTAATTTCGAGGGGTCGATCTTACTTAAATTGAAACGGGGTAATGAACTTTTCGTGGTACTACTTCGCGTTCTCGAATTTTCACCCGACATGCTAGTTTACCGGGGCATTTCTTAAAAATCCCACTTCTGACACCAAAATTTATATGATATGTTACGTCCGAGCGACGATAACACGATCAATTGAACAGTTCCTGAGGTTTTGAGACTAATCACTGAAGATTTGCGTCTCGGGAGGCGGGAACCGCGCCTGGGGGTAACTGCATGCGGGATTTTACGCAATAAAGGACCACTGATTATAATGAGTTTTTGGGGAAACCCGGGGTTGTTGTTCGTACTCTCGTGGGATAGGTCAGGGCGCAAGCGAAAGAGATGGCAAGTGGCTTTGGGATAGATAAGACTGAGAAGGAGAACCCAAAATTATACCTGCTTGGAGGTCCGGCCGGTGTTGCTGTTGGGTCCTTGTCTCCTACCTGTCGTCTAGTGTGCCGGGGCGTTGGCCGAAAGATAATTACTAGTGAGTAATTGAAATAAATGACGAGGTGAGAATAAATTGATCAAAGGTTTTCTTTTAATAAAAATTGCGAATTTTTAGTAACTTACTGCGAGTTTATTGGTATGCAATCTAAATTAATACAATGATTACTGATTGGTTGACTGGTGGGGAGTCTGAGTTATTGAGATCAGAAAAACTACTTTTTTATTTAACTCAAAAAAAACAGCGGAACGAGAGCGACTGAACGCACTCACGGTTGCAGGGTAGACTGATGGGCTAGGAAGTCGTGGTGGGTTTTTATATGCTCGCGAGTTCCTCTTATTTGAATTTCTAATGACCCTAAGGTTTTTCTATTATCCGCGGCGAGTTTGAAATGAGTTGACCTAGTTTCGTGAGCTACCTTGGTCTTGCACGTGTGACTCAGCGGGTTGTTTACTCAGCTGAGGCATCCCGCGAGTGGCTTCAGCGTGTACGGCGGCAAGTATTTTCCTCGCTTATCTCTCGAACTAATTCTTTAGGCCTATGCGTGTTAATGGTGTGGGTTCTTTTATTTAAACTTCCGCGGTTTAGATGACAATTCACGTTACTCCGAATATTCCTTGGTGGTATGTTTCCTTTTGTTTTTCGTTGTTATTTGTTTAGGGCGTTAGACTAGATGCAACACCGCGCTCTATGTTCACGTAGCTCGTATTCCGGTCTCGGAGATTTTTACCCCGATAAATGTTTTTGGGTGGTCGGTACCTCGATAGTCGGACCGCAACGATGCCTTTAATTTTTAGCTAACTGATAACTATTCCCGACCGCCCGACTTATTTGCTCGAGAGATAAGAATATTTGCTCTTGTTTTAGTTTGGGAATTTGTCTAAATAATCTTCTGTCCGTGAAACACGCGGTGGGTTTTTAAGCCGTTGGCTTGTCAAACCAGCACTGTGGAACGTCTGACTAATTAC
>JZSA01006525.1:0-46313 GCA_000956155.1 Cotesia vestalis | reverse complement strand
TTATTATTATTATTATTATTATTATTATTATTATTATTATTATTATTATTATTATTATTTTTGTTATTATTATTGTTATTATATTATGCCGTGGCAATCATTTATTATTTCTACGTTGGGTTTTCCCAATGAGGCCCCACTGAAATCCCAATCGAGAAAAACCAGCAAGAATTTATTATTTTGACGTTGGGTTTTCCCAATCGGGTTCCCATTGGGTCCTCATTGGGTTTTCCCTATTGGGCATGCCCCGTCGAAACCCAATGGGGTCCCAATGTATGCTTTGGGCATTCCCAAAGTAATTTCTAGTCGGGATCTATTTTGTATCGAGTAATTATTTATTATTATTTAAAATTGGTGTACTTGATTTTTCTTTTAAATAAAACTAAAAAATGATCAGATATCTGCTGATTTCAATACTAATTATTCAATAGTTAATAACAATAATAATTATAATAGAAATAGCTCAAAATTTTATTATTATTATTTTTAAATAGCAAAACTAAAAACTTGTTATATAAAGGAAAATTTGAAGTGTTTCAGGTTTAGTATGCTTTTTTTTTAATTGTTCTTACATGGTGAAAATTTTTTTTTTTTAGTTGTAAGAATTGTTATTCCTTTTTATTTTAGTTTTTATGATCTCATTTATCTTTACACCCTAAAAATTTTTTTCTTACGCACAGCGTGCTCTTGCCCCCCATGACTCTACATAAAATGAATTTATTTTTTTTTATTTTCCACTACATCCTGTAAAATTTAAAATCATTTCTAATTTTAAGTGTAAATATTGGACATTTAACACATATATGTGAATTTTTAAGTGTATTTTTGAATAAAAAGAAAAAAAGTTTTTAAAAAATGAAAGTTAATCTACAAATGGTACTGTCGAGCTTAGAAAAAAATCCTTTCAACCGGCGAGTCTGATGAGGGCTTGTGATTGGTCTAGAGCAATCACGTCATTAAACCAATCACAAACCACCGATGGAGAGAGTATTACAGCTGACCATATACATATGCTTGGTATGAACGTTTTTGATGATTGAAAAAATAACCTTTTTTCATGAGATAAAATTAAGTACATAATATTGACAATATTTATTATTATTATGGGTTGTTGTTTTTCTTTTCGTCACCCCCTCGTTTCTGACAAAACGTATGATGAAGGTTAGAAATTTTTGTCTCATTCGAACTCTACAAATATTTTTCCTTAACTGTCACATATTTTTATTAAACTGGGCATTATATTTATTGCATTTAGGCATCGATAATGTTATTAAAATTCCACTTGAGCTAAGTATTAGTGACGATCAAATAATTCAGAGTATTGCCGTAGATCCAAACGAAAAATCACGCTTAATGGCAAGTACAATATTTTTTTATTTTACATAGAAAAAAAATTTTGATTAGCTTATTATTTAATGTACAAGTGTAATAAAAATATTTCCGTTCTTCTATTATATGATAAAGATTAAAAAATTGCAAGTCTTTCTTAATCTTTTCTATTTTTTTATAGGTTGAAGATGCATAGAAATGCTTCCATTTACCAGATAACATTGATCAGTACGACGCGTTTGTAAATAAATTCACTGGGAAGACATGTCTATTGCGGAAAATAACAGACAAGACTCGAATTATTGAAACTTTAAAATCCTTTCATATTTTATCAAATAACCAGTTAAAATATCTTTTTTTACCAAAAATTTGGTACGTAGATTCAGATGAACTAATATTATCATGCAATTTGAATTATGGAACGCTCAGTAAATTAATTTTACAATCACGTCACAATTTGTCTGAGTTTCATGTACAACATTTGAGTGCCCAAATTGCTTGTGGAATTTTTGAGCTAAATGAAATTGGCTTGGTTGCCAATTATATAACATCCAAGAATTGTATATTTGACAAACGTGGTTTCGTTAAACTTATAAATGTTGAAACGGTCGCAATCAAAGGTAATTGTTATTTCTTACAATTATATGTAAGTGACGTTCCAACTATTTTAGGCCGTAAAAAGTAAAAAATGGCAACGAAATGACATGTCGTTCTTTATATCTACTAATTGAATTCACTTTAAAATTCAAATTATAAAATAAAAATTTATTATTACAGTGAAAAAATATTTTTTTCAAAATTCTATTTATGATGAATTTCATACGAAAAAAAAATATGAACATTGAATTTATTAAGGCGAGTAAAGTAAATGTCTTACAAAAAAAATTTGATTTTGGTGAAATTTTTCAATTCTTATGGACCTAGAAATTACCTTGAAATCGCGAATGCTATGTATCTAAACCTCATTGAGCCTAAATAAGGTTTATAGGAGAATTTGTATAAGGACCCTCAATAACTTATTTGGAAGATCTCATTAAAAATAAAACGAATTATTATCCGTGTAGATTAAAAACAATTCTGATTAGGCTATTTCGAAGACTTAAATTGGAAAATACAACGTAAAAATTAAAAAATAAGTTTTAGTAGTTTTTCTCAATTGGATTCTCTGTGAAATCCCGTATCATTTTCAAATTATTCATTAATTTCATACAATAATTTGGAGTTTTTAGAAGTTATTATTGTATATAAATTCAATGATTTATTTATATAGAATGACGTTTACATTTTGTTAAGTTAAAGAACGTTGTGAGAGTCACTGAAAAGTTTAGAACAATGATTTCAGTTTTCCGATTTTATAGATATTTTCAGCAGCTTTATTTTAGCGTGAAAGGGGGTCAAAATTGTGTATTGCTACAGTAATTTGGTTTTTTGTGCATTCATTTTTTATTTTTATGGCTAAAAATTAGTACCTTACTAACATAAGACAAAGTTTTAAGTCAGATTTTGTAGTTCTAGTATGATACTTATAAAATATTCTTTTCATTTTTTCAGACAATGAAAACGCCGCTAAAAATAAATATGTCCATCCTTTAAGCATCAGCAAAGACTTTCCAAGTAAAACTTCACTTTGGTATTCATTTGGCGTTATTTTATCGGAAATGTATCATATCAATAATTTGTGGTGGGATGAATGTACCTTAAACTTGCCGCTGAATTTACCGGAACTGGTGAAGGATCTGTTAACCAGATTATTAATGACGAATGCTGAATCAATTATAACCGATTCGTTCATTATGAATCATCCATTCTTTGCCAACATTAACTGGACGTCATTTAAACGTCAACATATGACGGTGCCGTACCTTTTACAGCGGGGTTGTCTTAACATAGTAAATTTTAACTTACCGGATATATCTATTAAAAATCAAATAGAATACGGTTTCAAGCGTCAATACAAGTTTTGCTTTTTGTAAGTTGTTACGATGTTTAGAATAAATAAACTATATTTGATACATTATTTTCCTATCATTTGTTGCCATTCGACTTAAAATCATTCATGGAAAAAAATTGTGCGTTAAAATTATAAAAATGGCAATGTAAAAATTATATTTTTTAGTAATAGGTCATAATATATGTCATGATTATAATCAAAAACTGTTGAATTTTCAAGAAAAATAATTTAAGACATATTTTTAAATAATGTCATATTGACGAAGAGAACCCCTATAGAATCTAACCACGTATAGAATCTAACCACGTATAGAATCTAACCACGTATAGAATCTAACAAATTTATGAGATATTATATAGATTACCCGAGTCGAAATATCAGACCCGTTTAAGCTGTAAAAGTTTCCAAATTCTTTGTAGTTCAATTCGCCGCCTTAGAAGACGCCTGTTTTGGCAGTAAAAGTCGTAGTGAACTATGGATACAGTGAAAACAGGTCCACTGAGTTCCGTTTTCAATGTAATTTTATCCAAAGAATAATAATAATAATGGAGAGTCGAAACATCAGACCCGTTTTAGCTGTAAAAGTCGGGGTGAACTAAGGACATAGTGAAAACAGCTCCACTGAATTCTGTTTTCAATGTAAATTTTATCCAAAAGATAATAAATAATAATTATTATATTATTATTAGTAGATTTCATAATAATCTAACTATTGCAGTCGTCCTTATAGTGCAACTCTTAAAAAATTCATGTCGCGTTCCAGATACCATAAAGGCGTATAATAAAAATTCTATTATTTTTTAAAGTTGAAAAGAAATTTTTACTTTAGAGAAAATTTTTTTTTTCATTCCTGCTCATTTTATGAAAAAATATGTCGGTTCCCAAAAAAAATTTTTTTCTCGGGAATCAACTTATTTTTACCTTGAGAGCTTGAGAAACACAAGAAACGTCGAGAAATACAAGAAAAATTTTTCTCAAAATTTTTTTTGAAAATTTAATTTTTTTTGTCCAAAAAAAAATTTAGTTTAGAGAAAAATATTTTTTGCATTTCTGCACGTTTCATACAAAAATAAAATGATTCCCGAAAAAAATGAACCAATATATTTTTGTATTAAATGTGCAGAAAAGCAAAAAAACATTTTACTTCAATTTAAAAATTTTTTTTGGACTTAGAAAAATAATTTAATTTTCAAAAAAAAATTTGAATTTTGAGAAAATTTTTTTTTCTTGTATTTTTATCTGAAACGTCAAAAAATACAAGAAAAAAAAATTTTCTCAAAATTCAAATTTTTTTTTGAAAATTAAATTATTTTTCTAAGTCCAAAAAAAATTTTTAAATTGAAGTAAAATGTTTTTTTGCTTTTCTGCACATTTAATACAAAAATATATTGGTTCATTTTTTTCGGGAATCATTTTATTTTTGTATGAAACGTGCAGAAATGCAAAAAATATTTTTCTCTAAACTAAATTTTTTTTTTGGACAAAAAAAATTAAATTTTCAAAAAAAATTTTGAGAAAAATTTTTCTTGTATTTCTCGACGTTTCTTGTGTTTCTCAAGCTCTCAAGGTAAAAATAAGTTGATTCCCGAGAAAAAAATTTTTTTTGGGAACCGAAATATTTTTTCATAAAATGAGCAGGAATGAAAAAAAAAATTTTCTCTAAAGTAAAAATTTCTTTTCAACTTTAAAAAATAATAGAATTTTTATTATACGCCTTTATAGTATCTGGAACGCGACATGAATTTTTTAAGAGTTGCACTATAAGGACGACTGCAATAGTTAGATTATTATGAAATCTACTAATAATAATATAATAATTATTATTTATTATCTTTTGGATAAAATTTACATTGAAAACAGAATTCAGTGGAGCTGTTTTCACTATGTCCTTAGTTCACCCCGACTTTTACAGCTAAAACGGGTCTGATGTTTCGACTCTCCATTATTATTATTATTCTTTGGATAAAATTACATTGAAAACGGAACTCAGTGGACCTGTTTTCACTGTATCCATAGTTCACTCCGACTTTTACTGCCAAAACAGGCGTCTTCTAAGGCGATTATTATTATTATTATTATTATTATTATTATTGTTACTAAAAAAAAAAATTCGGTCTCTAGTTGGGTTCGAACCTGCGCCCCTACACGGTACAATAAAAATAATAATTATTATTTATATTGTTATTATTATTCAACGCCTGGTTAGGCTGTAATCTTGTCAAAATGGGACAAAACTCCACTATTTACAGTTAAACCAGGCGTCGAGTTAATATAGTATTTAACTGAGCAGTTTTTCCTGACGACTCGATTTTCTAAGAATTGTTGGACGAAAAGTACAGCTTAAACAGGTCTGAATTTTCGACTCGGGATATATCCCTGATTAAAAGAACGCATTAAAAAGTATTAGAAATAACGAAATTTGAATTCTTTTCAATACTTCTGAATACTTTCAATACTTTTGAATTCTCCACTCTTACCGAGATTTATTTGAATACTTTTTTCTAACCAGGGATACGTGTCTTTTAAAACATGGTTTTTATGGGAATTGTTTTACTGTCCCCCATGAATATCGATCAGATTTACAAGTATAAAAAAATTTTAACATTTCAGGTTTAAATAATATTAGAGTCATGTGGGGCAAATGTGTGCAATGGGTAAGAAGTGCGCAATCCCATCTATTTGGGATCCAAATGAATGGATTTGCGCACTCTAACCTGCTGTGCACACTTGCCCGACATGACCCTAAATTTACAAAAAAAAAAAAAAAAATTTAGCAAGCCCCTAAATTTTTTAATTTCTTAAATTTTATATTTAATATGTTAAAATAATTTTTGATGAAGAGTCCGAAGCAGGCGTGTGTAGCTTACACAAGCCATAGTACCCGTTTTCGACCGTATTTTCATCCTTTTGGGAAAATTATAAATATTGGTCCTGCAGTTCCGGGAATGAGGACTTGTTTTTTAGGGAATTTCTTCCTCTTTCTAAGTTTGAAAAATCTTAATTAGATTTTGAGATATTCTCAAAAAAATAAATTTCTTTATTTTTAGTTAATTGTTAATACAATTTGTAATTTTTGCAAGTATATCATCATTTTTTTCAAAAATTATCTACATGCTATTCCGAATCGAATTACACCTCAATCGTATTTTTCGGAGACCGCTGAAAAAATTTGACCAAAAAGACACTTGTTCACTAAACTATAGTATGACTACTATAGCTTTCTTGTTGTGAGTGCAAAAAGGATTGTACTGTTTTTCTCTCATTGAAAGCAAAGAGAGAAAAAGAGGGGGGCCACCTTTAAAAATTGTCTTCATTATATATATTATTATAAGAAATTCCTATCTGTATAGTCACTCATCACGATATCTCGGGAACCATCAGACCTGAAAACTTGAAATTTGGTAGGAATAATACTTTTGCCATGTAGAGGTCAGCTAAGAACGGAATTTAAGAAATTCCTCCCCCAAAGGGATTTGCAGGGGCGTTAACAATGAAAAATTACCGTTTTTAAAATAGTATAGCTCCTATCGACTCCAAATTTGATAGGAATCTTCTCCAAGAGATGTAGAAATAGTTTATGAACGAATTTTACGATAGATCACCCCAAAGGGGGTTGTGGGGGCGGGTATTAACAATGAAATTTTTAAGTTTCACACTGTAGTTCCTACAGACTCCAAATTTGGTAGTAATTTTCTATAAGTGTTCAAAGAGTTTATTTACAATTTTCATCGTTAGATCTTTCTGTGTCCGAATTTGAGCGAATTAGGGCAAATTTGTTTGAATTAGGTTTTAAAACTCTCAAATAGTTCGTTTGTATTTTTCAACGTTAGATTCTTCTGTATTCGTATTTGAGTGAATTAAGATGGAGTAGGTTGTAAAAATCTTAAAGAGTACATTTATAAATCAAATAGTTCGAGTATTCGATTTGAATTCAAGGCGAATCATTGGTAAATTTGAATACTCGCACACTCCTACTTTTTTTTCTAAGCCTAATAATTTGGCCGTAATATCAAAACTTAAAACCATCATTTTTAAAATAAAAAAATTGAATTGAAAATAATCTTTACTTATATTATAAAGACGTAAAATTTAATTGTTTGTTTGTTTGCTTGAATTGAATCGGCTACATGATTATAAAGCTATTGCAGTTTTGTGTTGTTGTTGTTTTTTTTTTTTTTCCAAAAAAATAGCTTTGCTACGAGATAGATAATTAAAAAATCTATTACGTAGCAGAGCATTATTATCAAAATTCTGTTTCTAGAAGAGAAGTATAAAACTACAATCGTAGGTTCCTAATATTAAATAAACTAATTTCTGCAATATTTTACGAAATTTCACAGAGAATATTTTTAAATGTTTCATTTAAAAAAAAATCAGGAAAACGGTTGACCCTAAAAGCCATCACTGCAACTTCCCGCTAATTCCATATCTAAGCGCTTAAAATTGAACTTATGACGTTTTTGAGCTCGAAAATATAATTTACATGTTACTTTGAGCCCTCCGAGCTCATACTGATCAAACCGAAAATCTAAGAAAAATTTGAAAAATGCACTTTTTTCTAATTTTATCGACAACGATAACTCACGAACCAATCAACCGATTTTAACGTTCTTGGCAGCGATCGACGTGGTTTTGTAGGCTCTGACAATTATTTTATTTCATCGAAAATAATCAAAATAGTATATAAAACCCCTTGGGAAGGAAAATAAGAAAAGCCTCAGAACGCATGTAATTGTTGGCCGAGGCGAAGCCGAGGTCAACAAACATGTGATCTGAGGTTTTCTTTTTTACTTTCCAAGGGCTGTATACTATTTTTCTCCTCGACGGAGGCGGAAAGCGGCATTTTCGTTTAGCGCAACGGGAGGAAAATTGACGCTTTCCGCCCGGAGGTGAGAAAAAGAAATTTCGAAGTTATGTAAAAAAAAACACTTTTTTCAAAATTTTTCATCAACGATATCTCTCGAACAAATTAACCGATTTCCACGCGGTTTGCAGCAATCTATGCACTTTTTTAAGTTCTATGAACAGTATGTTAACATAAATTGATCAGATAAGAAGTTTTAGAGTTTTTCTTGAAAAATTCCATTTTTTCGATTTCTTTCATTCGCGATATTTCCCGAACGAATAAACCGATTTTGAAACGGTTGGCAGTGGTCGATGTCGTTTTCATAGGTTGAGAGCTGATTAGTTTTTAAAGTCGATCGGTAAAGCCGTTTAAAAGTTAATCCAAAAAAACCACTTAAAAAAAAATTTTTTTTTGCAGTTTTTTGGAGATTTTTGGAATCTACAGGTCCGAATCGGTTCAAATTTTCAGGAAATCTAAGTTTGGTGGAACCGAATCGAATGCCACCAATCGCGTTTCAATCGGTCGAGCCGTTCAAAGGTCACATACGCACACACAACTGTCGGGCCCCGTATTATACTATCACCATATCTTTCAAATAATGTTAAAATTCCGTTCAATTCGCCAATGCAGGAATCTCGGCATCCGTTATAGCTGTTGGTCATAGTTAATCAATTAAGTTTATATGAAAATTAATTTAGCAGATATTTGATAATTTTAAGAATTTTTGTAACAAACAAATTATGGCAAAAAAAAGTTGACATGCAGAAATTTGAAAAAAATAAAAAATGCAATTTTTTAAAAATTATTTTTCGGTTTAAATTTATTTGTTAAAAAAAAACTAAAAAATAAGCAAGTGACTGCTAACTTTAATGTCATAAGTTTATTCATGCACACAGGAAGAAACAAAGTCTTGAGTCAAGCGTAAATTTTTTTAAATCAAGAAAATCTTAAGGAAGATTGAAAATTTCTTGAATGAAGTTAAAATTTCTTGAACGAAGTTGAATTTTTTTAATCCAAGAAAATTTCTTCTTGCTTCAAAATAACTTCGGTCTTCCTTATAATTTTCTTGGTTCAAGAAATTTTTTTTTCTGTGCACTAATAAAAAAATTAACTTGACTCAAGAGCCAAACTCTTGAACCAAGAATTCCATGTTTAAGAAAACGATTTTCTTCAGTCAAGAGAATAAATTCTTGAAACAAAAAAATTTTCTTAGACCAAGAATAATTTCTTAGCTCAAGAATTTATTTTCTTGACAAAAAAAAATCATTTTCTTCAAAATGAGATTCTTGGTTCAAGAGTTTGGCTCTTGAGTCAAGTTAATTTTTTTATTAGTGCACAGAAAAAAAAATTTCTTGAACCAAGAAAATTATAAGGAAGACCGAAGTTATTTTGAAGCAAGAAGAAATTTTCTTGGATTAAAAAAATTCAACTTCGTTCAAGAAATTTTAACTTCATTCAAGAAATTTTCAATCTTCCTTAAGATTTTCTTGATTTAAAAAAATTTACGCTTGACTCAAGACTTTGTTTCTTCCTGTGTGCATGAATAAACTTATGACATTAAAGTTAGCAGTCACTTGCTTATTTTTTAGTTTTTTTTTAACAAATAAATTTAAACCGAAAAATAATTTTTAAAAAATTGCATTTTTTATTTTTTTCAAATTTCTGCATGTCAACTTTTTTTTGCCATAATTTGTTTGTTACAAAAATTCTTAAAATTATCAAATATCTGCTAAATTAATTTTCATATAAACTTAATTGATTAACTATGACCAACAGCTATAACGGATGCCGAGATTCCTGCATTGGCGAATTGAACGGAATTTTAACATTATTTGAAAGATATGGTGATAGTATAATACGGGGCCCGACAGTAAATTTAGAACTCTCAGAGGGTGAAGAAGTGCTCAGACATACTTTTCATAAAGATATTGTAATTAACATCGTTATTTTTAATGAATTTATTGTGAATAATACTTAGATGCTTTTCAAATTATAGCTTCGTTTTCGATTTTAGGTTTCAGTACTAATAATCAAAGATCGTGAAGTTAGAGTGAGTAATTACGAAGTGTTGGTCGCTAACGGAAGATTAACTGGTTTTCAATTAAGAGAACACATGAATCCTATAGGACTGAATCCTGTTTGTGTAACAAAATGGAGCAGATTTACTTTTCTGAATGACATGTACTTCTATGTAACCAGCGGTAAGTTTCAAGATTAACACTAAAAATCCCTACTTTAACATCGATTTTCACCTACTTTGATCAGGATTAACAGATTTTTATGGATTTGCAACGAATTATAACGATGCAGACGACTTTTTATGGGATTCTTATGTGCCCGAACGCTTCGGTCCCGTCATGACAATGGTGATGCATGCTCAGTTGATCATTCTTGGCTTCGAGGATGGTTCCATTAATTTAATTTCCATTGAGTGTATCCTTGATATGGATGAGATGACCAATGATATGAGTAAAATCGAGTGGTCTAGGAAGATTCGGGTTGCCAATAGGCCGATATTTAATTTGGCTGTTTGGACCATTAATGAAACAAATCACATTGCTGCTGTTACTGATGAAAGTATTCATTTGATTAAGTTTCTTTAGAATTTTCCATTATTGACTGATTATTTGTCATTGTATTTTGCAATATTATAATAAACAATATTACAACTAAAAAGTAGCTTCGTTAACATTTATATATTACATTAAATACAGGTTCGCCTCAGACATCATGGCGCGTAGTGCAAGAATCTAAACTTTCTTCACTCGTAGTGTAATATACTATTTTTCGCAGTTTTTTTGAGATTTATCCAAATCTACTAGTCCGAATCGGTTCATATTGTATTCAAAATCTAAGTTCAGTCAAGCCCTTTCGAATGGCGAAAACCGTGATGAAATCATTCTAACCATTCAAAAGTTATAAACAGGATTTTTGCAAAGCGAGGTAAACCAATAATATTCTAATTTTCGAAAATCTTCGATTTTTTTAGCGGAAAATTAAAAACTTATTCAAACAATAGAATTACATTTGAAGAAAACTAGAGAACAGAGTATAACTGTCTACTACGAAATCTACTTTATTGATAAAAGACTACGATTCGAATAAGAATTAAGCTTGAGTGTATTTAAAAATTCAAGAATTCAATTTAGTCCCGGAGGAATCGGGGTGTGAGTACCGAAAACTATTTCCCCTTAATTGTTTTATCCAATCCTCTTAAAATTCCCTACTGATAATATAAATACATGTACACAAATAAATACACGTTGCCGTGAGGCAACCCCGTGCCATATTGTTTAAACCGAAATGGTTTAGACAATTGCAAGTTATTTCCTAACCGGTCAAATTTTTTTTTAATTTCTCTATTGAATTCGATATCATTGATAATCCGTTGAATTCAATTATCTTCCACAATAATTAGTGAAATGCGTATAATATAGTCTTTAAAATAAAAGTACATGACAATGTGAAGTTAATCAAAGTTATTCTTTTATTTTGTTTTGTTTTTTTATTTTTTTTTATTTATTAAATTTATCTATTCATTATTTATTTTGTTCATTAAATCTATTTTTTTTTATTACTTTTTATTTATTACTTTTTTTACTCAGGGGAGCTTTGAAAAAGTTTTATTTAAAAGAATATCTAGAAGCTAGCAAATTCTTTTTTTACCGCACTATCACTTTACTATAGTAAATATATTTATGGCCAAATTTTCCAACTCCTAAAATTTCATCCTACTTTGTAGTAAAGCCCATCCTTAGTATAAATAAACACGTTATTAAATACTAGTAAAATTTGATACTGACTCACAACAAATTTATTGCTATTAAATAAATTTTTTATTAGCATTTAGGTCTAATACGTGTTTTATTCAATACTAAGAAAATTTTATTACTATTTAACAAAAATTTTTCTCAGTGTCCAAGAATAACATTACGATAAAATGACATCAGATATACAATCTGAATAAAATGGATAAATTACAACGGAACAGCAAAAAACGCATCCGGAAATGATTGTCGGGTACATGTCGGCTGATTGAACACATGCTAATACTAAAAGAAAAACATTACGGCAAAACGACGTATCAGTTATCCAATCCAGATAAATTAGATATACCACGACGGAGCAGCAAAAAACTCTATCGCCAGGATCAAATGGTAGCTAATGCTTGGCTTGAGACCTTGTTTTATGTTATAATTGAGTTATTACCCACCGAAATCTTAAATCGTAAGATATTACAAGTAGCAATAAGCAAAGGACAATTATCTCAAAACAGATTAATTCACGTATTATTAGTTATAAACATCAATCTCAATTTAGTTTTAATGCTGTGTTTTGTTTTGTTTTTGGTTTTTTTTTCTTTTGTTTTACCAATTAATTCACGTATTATTTGTTACATTAAGGTTATTTTTATTATTTTTATTTTTATATGACATTCAAATGATGGGAAAATTCATTATCTGTGAAGCTTTCAAAAAGTCTATAAAATCTGTGAAAGTTAAATCATCGCAGATAATTTAATATTACCGAAATTCAAAATTCAACGATGAGTTACAATCCGAACAAAATAATCAAAATGATTCGAAAATAAATATTCCCGAAGACGCGGGACTTAGACCTGGATCCTGAAACCTGTTTCCTCAATTGCCACAAGACAAAGATGATGGATTCGGAAAATTTATCAATTTCTTCATTTACAGATTTCTTTATTTTAATTTTTCAACTTTACTACAAAATTTTCAACCAATATAAATCTATAAATATATATTATTTATTATAACATCAACCTAAATTTAGTTTTAATATTTCGGTTTTTTTTTTTTTTTTTTTTTTTTTTTTTTTTTTTTTTTTTTTTTTTTATTAAGAAAATATTTTCTGCTGGCTCTTAGATTACTCATGACATGACATTTCTGTCAATATCCAACCAAAGGAAGTTGTGTTGTATTAACTTTAGTTTATTTCAGAAACGTTCATTGCCAATATCAATCAAAAACTACTTTTTAATTCTACCTCCAATCTCGATAATTTCTCCAACATTTGATGAAAGTAAGTTGTAAAGTATTAATGAAATCCACGTCAATCATGAATAAATTCACTTGAACTTCAATTAAAAGTTAATTGCAAAGTAAAAAAGTTAATTGGCTAAAACATCAATAAATTATCATAAAAAAGATATTTACTTGGAAATATTTAATTATAAATCAATATTGTACTTTTCAATACTAAAAATTTAAATTAACAAAAATTTTTTGAACTCAACACTAAATACAAGCTTTTGTAATTTTATCTTTTAACAGTCGCTGTGTTTTCATTCATTATCTCGAAAAGTAAGCCGAAACTTTTAGCTGTCTTGCTTTTGTTCGTCTCATAATCTTGACCAAACCCTCAAGGTCTGGATCGAGTTTAGTTCTATGTCTTTTGCTGTTGTCTCAAACGTATTCTCTCGTTTTCTCCAGCTCTCGCTCTTAGTGAGCCTCCTCATATTTTTCGCCGTTCAATTTCCCTTAGTACTACTACAGTTCAACCCATGCTTGAGTAATGCGAGAGGATTAGGAAGCCTGAGCTGAAAAGTCTCAGAAGTCACGCTCCCGCTCCTTACCACCTCGAGATAACGTTTTTCAAAGTAGGATTAGACCGATTGGACTCTCTTTCACGCTTCTCCTGCTCCTTCTTGCACTTTTTTTTTAACCTTCATCTTTACTTTATATTTCTCGTACTACACTCACGTTCTAGTCTATTCACTAAAAAAATTCTTCATCTTTTTCACCGACTGACTACATTTAATTTCGGTCTTACATTCGCGGAATTTGAGTGTACTTATTTTGTGTAATCTTCTTTTGGTTCTTGTGGTTGATTTTTTTTCTGGTAATATAAGTTAAATAAAATTTTACTGATCTTTAACTTGTCAATTCTACTAATACAAAATTTTTTTTTTTAATTTAAATAATTTATTCGAATTTTTTTAATTTTTCTAGAAATATGAAAGTCAATTAACATTATTTATTTAAATAAAAAACTATTACAAAAAAACTACGCATGGAAAAATGTGAAAAACCGCGAACACAATTTCTTGAAAAATTTCTTTCGGCCAAATGTGGAAATTTCAACGGGAACGCCCAAAAAAAACTCCTGTTAAAAATTCTATGAAATGGAAAATGAAATAAATCGTCTCAACCCAAAACATCTCAGAAAATGCCCAAACACAGCTTCTGTTAAAAGCGGAACTCAAAATTCTAACTTTAAAAGGTTCTTCACGGAAATTGAATTTCGGCACACCCTATACAGTAAAAAATTTTCCGTCATCGCGTCAAAAATTCTCCGTGTCAAAAATTCTCCGTGTCAAATATCTAACACTTTTTTATGTCAATTTCACATAATACAATTGTGTTATTAGTTTGAATTTTTTCCAACAGAAAAAAAGTGTTATCTTATAAAAAAGTAACATTTTAAAAATGTCATTATAAAATCAACATTTAAGTTGTGTTGATTTTACATAAACATGTGTCAGAAACTGCTCTCTACTTTTTTAGGCGAGATAATCGTCGCCATCTTGTACATTCCACATCTCTCATATAAACATCGAAAAAATTTTGTTTTACAAAATTTTTTTTTTGTTAAAAGTATATTTTAAAAATACTCAAAAGTGATTGTTAAATTTAATGTTTTATTGGTGGAAAGTGATTTGAGTGTATCAACCGTAAATGTCAATTTAATTTAGTGTGAAATGTTTTTAATAAAAATAATTAACCTCCAAAGTCTATATATTTTTTGTTGAACGTTTACTTTCTTCAAAATATATAACAGTTTTTTAATCAATATTATTATTTTACAATATTGTTTCAATGATATTGAAATTGGCGGATATCTATCTGGAAAATTTATGAAACTTATGAAAAAGAATTTGTTATTTTAATTGAGTATTTTATGTAAATAATTATTTTACTATTTTATAATGAAACCGTAAAAAAATGTCCTGTTGCTACAATGTTTATTTTATCGAATTATCAATTAATCCCTTTATTGATACAAAAGTTCCACATATTTGATAACTTGAATGTTTTTCATTGAAAATAATTAAGGTTAAGCATTATCAATCTAGGGAGATCACTTCTTAACATTTTATTGTGTAAATATTCGACACTTACAAGTGTCAAAAATCTTCGGATGAACCATGGATTATTTTGACATAAGTTTATGTAACATTTAACACAAAAATGTGTTATTTTTTTAACATAAAACATTTATGTTAAAATGACACAAAATTTATGTTAAATTTTTTTTGACACATTTTTTTGTGTTAAAAATGACACAAAATTTTTTACTGTGTAAAGTCAAATAAAAATCAGTAATTTCTAAATAATAATGATTATATAGAATAAAATTAGTGTGCTTTTTTTTTTTTTCTTTATTTAAAATCTCGCGATAAATGAAGCCGATAATTAGAAGTCAGGTTCCATTATCGTCTGTCACCATCGAGAGTAAAATATCTATCGATTTCTCGGTCCTTGGAGTAAGAAATTATAGAGTCACTCTGAATGGAAGAAAAGATCGATAGCTCAATTATATATCGTTCAATTAGCGCTCAGTGTGTCACATTCACAGACTGTCTTTGAGACAAATTATATAATATTAAAATTTAATAATAAATTAATTAACAAGGATGTACATTAATTGTTAATGTTTAAAAATTTAATTTTTGATGCATAAATAACGCATATGTACGGTGACATATTACATTATGTATTGGATTTTCAGATTCAACATTAAATTTTAAAAACGTGTAATTGAGTTATCTCTACTTTAATATTATTATCACACTAAAAGCTACGCCAGTGAATGCTTGAAATTTTATGGCACTGATAATTTTCAGTGTGGCATCTCCCAGTGGATACTACATTGCTGATGATGGTCCATGCGAATTCCCATCGTGTCCAATCAGGGTGAATTCATAAGAGACAGATTGTCAATATTCTATTATCTATTTACGTCAATAGACATACGTTTGTAGGACATATTGATACATTTATATAATTGTCAATTATCGATCAAAATTGTAAATTTACTATATAAGACATAAGGTAATGACAAATTTGTAATATAATTTGTCATACAATTTATATAAACCGCCATTGTACTCTATATATTTTAATCAAAAACTACAACACGATAAAAAGTTTTTTTTTTTTTTTTTAATTTGGATACTTATCAAATTTGATCAACGACACCAAAAGAACAAAATGACACTGAATATCCTCTCATATTATACTCAGTGATATCTGTGGTGAAAAAAATTTTTTAGATAGTAGCTAGTATAATCCAGATTAATCTGGATTATACTAGCTACTATCTAAAAAATTTTTTTCACCACAGATATCACTGAGTATAATATGAGAGGATATTCAGTGTCATTTTGTTCTTTTAGTGTACTTGATCAAATTTGATAAGTATCCAATAAAAAAAAAAAAAAAACTTTTTATCGTGTTGTAGTTTTTGATTAAAATATATAGAGTACAATGGCGGTTTATATAAATTGTATGACAAATTATATTACAAATTTGTCATTACCTTATGTCTTATATAGTAAATTTACAATTTTGATCGATAATTGACAATTATATAAATGTATCAATATGTCCTACAAACGTATGTCTATTGACGTAAATAGATAATAGAATATTGACAATCTGTCTCTTATGAATTCACCCTGATTGGACACGATGGGAATTCGCATGGACCATCATCAGCAATGTAGTATCCACTGGGAGATGCCACACTGAAAATTATCAGTGCCATAAAATTTCAAGCATTCACTGGCGTAGCTTTTAGTGTGATAATAATATTAAAGTAGAGATAACTCAATTACACGTTTTTAAAATTTAATGTTGAATCTGAAAATCCAATACATAATGTAATATGTCACCGTACATATGCGTTATTTATGCATCAAAAATTAAATTTTTAAACATTAACAATTAATGTACATCCTTGTTAATTAATTTATTATTAAATTTTAATATTATATAATTTGTCTCAAAGACAGTCTGTGAATGTGACACACTGAGCGCTAATTGAACGATATATAATTGAGCTATCGATCTTTTCTTCCATTCAGAGTGACTCTATAATTTCTTACTCCAAGGACCGAGAAATCGATAGATATTTTACTCTCGATGGTGACAGACGATAATGGAACCTGACTTCTAATTATCGGCTTCATTTATCGCGAGATTTTAAATAAAGAAAAAAAAAAAAAGCACACTAATTTTATTCTATATAATCATTATTATTTAGAAATTACTGATTTTTATTTGACTTTACACAGTAAAAAATTTTGTGTCATTTTTAACACAAAAAAATGTGTCAAAAAAAATTTAACATAAATTTTGTGTCATTTTAACATAAATTTTTTATGTTAAAAAAATAACACTTTTTTGTGTTAAATGTTACATAAACTTATGTCAAAATAATCCATGGTTCATCCGAAGATTTTTGACACTTGTAAGTGTCGAATATTTACACAATAAAATGTTAAGAAGTGATCTCCCTAGATTGATAATGCTTAACATCAATTATTTTCAATGAAAAACATTCAAGTTATCAAATATGTGGAACTTTTGTATCAATAAAGGGATTAATTGATAATCTTAATATAAAATTGAGATGAGAATTATGGTATAGTAATATGTTGACCAAACTATTCGTGATGTGATTGGTTGAATATATTATAAGCATGAAAATATATGCAAACTCTATAGTCAAGGCGCGCGTTTGCGCGCGCAAATTCAAATTCTAGTTCGATAAAATAAACATTGTAGCAACAGGACATTTTTTTACGGTTTTATTATAAAATAGTAACATAATTATTTACATGAAATAATCAATTAAAATAACAAATTCTTTTTCGTAAGTTTCATAAGTTTTCCAGATAGATATCTGCCAATTTCAATATCATCTAAACAATATTGTAAAATAATTATATTAATTAAAAAACTGTTATATATTTTGAAGAAAGTAAACGTTCAACAAGAAATATATAGGCTTTGGAAGTTAATTATTTTTATTAAAAATATTTTACACTAAATTAAATTGACATTTACGGTTGATACACTCAAATCACTTTCCATCAATAAAACATTAAATTTAACAATCATTTTTGAGTTTTTTTTAAATATACTTTTAACAAAAAAAAAATTTTGTAAAACAAAATTTTTTCGATGTTTATATGACATGAGATGTGGAATGTACAAGATGGCGACGATTATCTCGCCTAAAAAAGTAGAGAGCAGTTTCTGACACATGTTTATGTAAAATCAAGACAACTTAAATGTTGATTTTATAATGACATTTTTGAAATGTTACTTTTTTATAAGATAACACTTTTTTTGTGTTGGGAAAAATGGGAACTAATAACACAATTGTATTATGTGAAATTGACATAAAAAAGTGTTAGATATTTGACACTAAAATATTTGACACGGTGAATTTTTGACGCGATGACGGAAAATTTTTTACTGTGTACTTATATTAGTTGTATATATTTGTTGCAAGTAAAATAGAAATAAAAATAAAAATTAACCGTTAAGTAAGGTAAAGCACCCAGTAGATAAAAATAAAAAATTCTGAAAACCGTTCAAATTCGCGTTAAATGCCACATAGAGGAAAAATCAAAATTTTTAAAAAATTCAAATTTTTGAAAAAAAATTTTTTACCCAAAAAATTTTCATTTTCAACAGAAAACCTCTACAAAATTGTATTTTTAAGTCAGTTAATTAAATAAATAAAAATATATTCTTGAAGCTAAACATAATTATAACATAAAGTATATCACAGTCAACCGATTGAGTTGATGTATACAAAATGAGTATTGCTCTCTTAAGTATTCCTGCTTGGACCAGCGGTAATGTGAAGGACTGACGACGCTAAGGACCCCAGTTCTAGCCCAACCAACCACGAGGATTTTTTCAATCGATAAGTCTATTTCAATGCAAATTAAAATCGTAAATAATTTCAAATATGATATTAGTATCTGATCCTAAATTATTTTTAATTTTTTCAAGAATTATACTATTTTTTTTCCAAAATTTAGATTGGGTTTTGATGGGGATTTCCCCATTGGGGCCCAAGAGGGATAGCCCAATGAGGACCCCATTGGTCTTTGCGTTACATCCCAATGTGGGGCCCCAACAGGGGATCCCAATGTGGACCCCATTGGTTTTACTTTTAAATTTCTAGTCGGGATGATGTACAAGCTATAAGAAATTGTTAATTAACGAATGCATAAATTAATGGAAAATCGCGATAAAAAATTTTTGCCGACCGATTATTATTTATTTTTTTATTCTATAAGTGCCTGAATTTTTTCAATTTAAAATATTAATATTTCATATGTTTAAATAATACCTTCTGTTACAAGGTACCAAGGGGGCGTGCCTTCCGGATACCCAAGCGCCCGTTTTCGGGCGTATTTTCAGCCCTCTGTAAAAATTATAAATATTTATCCTACAATACCGGGAGTGGGGACTTTTTTTTAGGAAATTTCCTTCTCTTTTTGGAACTATATTCAAATTTTGGATATCTCAAATAGTTTTTGGGATATAAACAAAAAACTAAACCTCTTTTTTTTTTTTCATTTAATTGTTTATAACTTCTGTAATTTTTGCGAGCACATCTTCAAATTTTTTAAAAATTTTCTACATTCGATAACGAATCGAATGACACTTCAATCATATTTTTCGGACTCTTCGAAAAAATTTTGACCTACAAGGCATGTGTTGACTAGACTATTATAAATAATTTAACAAAAAAATACACCGAAAAAAATTCTTCTCTCATTTAAACTTACGCCTTACTTATAATGAAAACCAGCAATGATATGAAATAAGTAAGACAAAAATATTTTATCAACATTTCAATAATTTTTCCTTTCTTGTTAATTAAAAACTTCATTATTAAAATAATAAACAACTTATAAGAACTTTTGTTATAGATTATATACAGTGTGGTTTTTACGCTAGCCCAGGTTTGAGAAAAAAAAAAAAAACATTTTATCATCGATAATTTATTTTCGAGAAAAAAATGTTATCTCAATTTCATCAACGAAATCATTTTTTGAAAGCTTTCTAAAGATTTTATGGAGTTTTGTAGTAAAAATCTTTCATCTTAACTAAACTCATAGTTCTAGAAAAATCCGAAAGAGGGTCTTAAATCACAAGGTAATATTATCAATTAAACATGACAACGCTGTAGGAGGCAAATATGTATGCAACGAATAGTTGTAAGTATACTACAGATGCTGTTTAGTTGTTACTCTATGTGGAGGCCACTTGGCACTTGGCGAATGTCAATATTTTTGTATAAAATTTTTTTAACAATTTTTTACCCCTCTTATGATATTTACTTTTAAAATTTGACAATCAACTGTATAATGTTAAAAAAAAAATCCTTATCGTTTTTTTTTCACCCGGAGGCATGAGAGTCTGCTTCATATACGGAGGCCAATAAGATAGCTGTGCAAATATATATATATATCTAAATTATTTTTAATTTTTTCAAGAATTATACTATTTTTTTTCCAAAATTTAGATTGGGTTTTGATGGGGATTTCCCCATTGGGGCCCAAGAGGGATAGCACAATGAGAACAACATTGGACTTTGCGTTACATCCCAATGTGGGGCCCCAACAGGGGATCCCAATGTGGACCCCATTGGTTTTACTTTTAAATTTCTAGTCGGGTAGTATACTGTAAGTTCGTGTCATACAAATGATTTTGGAGAAATGATGAGGGGTCACTCTCGAATTGTAAACCTTCACTACGATTATCACGATCAAAACTAAGAAAAGAATTATCCTCATTTTTACTTGAAACTGGAGCAAATTCTGAAGATTAAAGAAAAATTCCTAGTTACTTTATTTGTCACTGGAACAACAAATATGATTTATCGCGAAAACATTCAATTTACCAACCTAAATTTTGTTGCTCTTCAACAGTACGCATTAATTTACGATACCTGAAACGAGTACGTAAACTAACGTCTCCTTCGTCGAATGATGGATTTAACAAACGATTATACATTTGTTTTTTGCCTTCCATTATATTATAATGTGGTGGATAAAACTTGTATGTTTTCTTAAAACATCCAAATGTTAGAGTTGAAAAGTCTCCAAAGCTCTAAGTATCTAATTAATTGTTTTAAAAATTAGAAAAATAAAGTAAAAGCCCCAATTATTGACACTATTAGAGACAAAGTTATGATTTGATATTTTTTAAGCAATCAAATATCAAAATTGTTGAATTTTGTTTGTGGTAATGTCTCAAGTAATGTTTTTACTAGTCAATTTCTTTTTTTTTTAATGATAATCAGTGATATTTACTAATTAATTTTAAATAATTAAATAGATTATCCGGATTCACAAATTATTGACAGGTTAAAAAACTGATGGATTTAATTATTGACATACTTTCACCCCAATTATTGATACCTATACTGCGCATGCGTCGAATCATCTGCCTATTCTTTTCTTTATCGAAACTTATTATTAAGTAATCAATTTTATTAAAGTTTATTAATAATAATTTCCATAAATGATTATCTACTACTAAAAATATAAAAATTAATTTAAAAATAATTGAATCAGAATAGTTCAAACTCTTACAGTAAATTTTTTATATTAAAGTAAAAAAAAAGGCGTCATAGCGCTGTCGAATGGCTGTCAATATAAGATTCAACTTAACAATTATCAACTAGTTATTGACACCCATTATTTAAATATTATAAAACACACAATTAATTTAGGTTATTCAATTTTATAAATTTTTCATATATTGTTAATAAGAAAAAAAAGATCATATAATTAAATGAAGAAATCACTTTAAACTCGGCATTTGAAAAAAAAGTTTTTATAATCAAAGTTGTTAAGAGAATAGACGTTCGTAAGCTGGTTTGATGAACTGGTGCTAACTTCATTTCTTTTTAATTAATTAACATTTAATATTTTGAACTGACAGTAATTTTTTTAATTTTTTAATTAATTAGAATTTAATGAAAATTTATATAATAGTTATTCTTATTACAGATGATTAAATATATTTAAAAATAATTTAGTGTGTCAATATTTAGACCCCTGTCAATAATTAGGGCTTTTACTTTACTTTTATTTATTACACACTATGTTTTAAGTGTTTATTTGATATATTTCATAAAAATTTTAATCTGATTTATTGACAATAAATTCTTAATGAAGGTTTATAGAATTTTTGAAGGCAAGTTAAGTAAAAATATTATGAAGTATTTTATGATAGTACTACGTAGTATTTGAAATTATATTATTATTTATAATTTACCCACAAAATTGTTGAAACATTTTTATATTGAACTAATTTGTTCCAAGTACTTTTATCCTTACAAATAATAATTGTACCAGCAATTGCGGTTATACAATTTATGTCAATGAATAAATTACAAAATAAAAAAAAAATAATAAAAAAAAATTTCAACACTATTTTTTAAAATATTAATTATTAGTTAAATAATTCAAAAATCAAAGTACAAAAAAGATGATTTAGAAAATTTCAGTAAATTAGAAATCGAATTTGAAATAATAAATATTTTTAAATATTTAAAAACCAAAAAATTAGAATTTAATAATAAAAATGATGTAAAATATGTACATGTTGCCCGTAATTTTAAAAAACAAATTGTAATAATGTAATTTTACTGGAAATTTAAACTATAATTCGAATTTTAGTTTCAAAAAAAATTAATATTTACAAAATTAAGATTTAAAAACAAAATAAATTTAATTATAAAATTTTTTTAAATATATTAAATGTATAATTTCTCTTAAAATTTTAAATTAAATAAATAAAAATTATTTGTTAAGTTTAATACTTTCAAAAAATTAACATTAATTATAATACATCATTGAAATTTAAGATAATTAATATTTTTGTATCTTTTGTTTGAAGAATAATTAAAATTTTTCAAATTTAAAATTTTCGAATTAAAAAAATTTTGATTTATAATCTTATTAATATAAAATTATTATTTGAAATAATAATTGAAATAAAAATAGAACTGTAAGTTAATCAATTTTAAAAATATTAACTTATTTAGAAATAAATTTTATATACTTTTAATTTGAAATTAATTTTTATTCTATAAAATTTACCAATTAAAAAATAATTCAAAGGTTAAACATTGAATTAAATTTATAAATGAAAATAATTAAATTATTTTATAATTTAAAAATAAAATTATTTTTGATTAAAAATATAAAAGTAACAATTAGATATTCTTAATGAAAAAAAATAGATCTAAGTATCTACCGGAGTCATTACGAACTCATATAATAAACACTCCAAATCATAAAATATAGTTATAAGTGAATAATTAATAAGTGAAACATTGTGCATTGAGTGCGCCACTCCGTTAGGGCTAATAATTGAATAAACTATAAAATCCAGAACTTCGTGTTTTACATCATTTTAAATTAAGATCCTGAACTTCCTCCACTACATCGATCTTCACCACGAGATAAGGAAGAGAACCCAATCCAGGATCAACCGATCGACCAATTCAATTCGAATCAACTAGAAAAATCATAAAGAGTTACTGTAAGTTCAGAATTTGATATCGACTTTCCTCTTAATTCGCCGTTGGAACCCTGGTTACCAGGAAGCGTTCGAAATCCACATTAAAAATAAAACTCTTGTAGCTTCCCTACAAGAGAAAATCTATCTAAAACGTGTCCGAGCCTCCTCAAGGCCCACACTACCAATAATTGTTTAACTATAATTAATTTCGGACATAACACAATGAATAAATTACAAAATTAAAAAAAAATAATTAAAAAAAATTTCAACACTATTTTTTAAAATATTAATTATTAGTTAAATAATTCAAAAATCAAAGTACAAAAAAGATGATTTAGAAAATTTCAGTAAATTAGAAATCGAATTTGAAATAATAAATATTTTTAAATATTTAAAAACCAAAAAATTAGAATTTAATAATAAAAATGATGTAAAATATGTACATGTTGCCCGTAATTTTAAAAAACAAATTGTAATAATGTAATTTTACTGGAAATTTAAACTATAATTCGAATTTTAGTTTAAAAAAAAATTAATATTTACAAAATTAAGATTTAAAAACAAAATAAATTTAATTACAAAATTTTTTTAAATATATTAAATGTATAATTTCTCTTAAAATTTTAAATTAAATAAATAAAAATTATTTGTTAAGTTTAATATTTTCAAAAAATTAACATTAATTATAATACATAATTGAAATTTAAGATAATTAATATTTTTGTATCTTTCGTTTGAAGAATAATTAAAAATTTTTCAAATTTAAAATTTTCGAATTAAAAAAATTTTGATTTATAATCTTATTAATATAAAATTATTATTTGAAATAATAATTGAAATAAAAATAGAACTGTAAGTTAATCAATTTTAAAAATATTAACTTATTTAGAAATAAATTTTATTTACTTTTAATTTGAAATTAATTTTTATTCTATAAGATTTACCAATTAAAAAATAATTCAAAGGTTAAACATTGAATTAAATTTATAAATGAAAATATTTAAATTATTTTATAATTCAAAAATAAAATTATTTTTGATTAAAAATATAAAAGTAACAATTAGATATTCTTAATGAAAAAAAATGCTATTTTAATTGTCTGCAGTAAAAGATATAAACTTACCAGATTTTTTAAGAATAACCGTTGATTAACAATGTTTAAAGTGTCGTCCTCTTTTTGTTCCTTTGGCTTTGATGTTGTTGTACTGAGTAATTCGTCACCAGAAGGTTCAGACCACAAATTAGCGGGTGGATTTCTTCTCCTTACTGATTCCGCCAGTTCATCTAATTCTTTTTCTGAGTCTAAAGTGAAATATTAACATTTTTATAACTAACTAACAACAATTTACAATAACCTATTAAATCGCAATGAAATAAATTTTGCATTTTTAAAATTGATAATTTTTTTTATTTAAATATGTGACATCAGATTACAACATCTAATTGAAATATATTTACTTCGGACTGAAATAACCAAAGCTTTTAAATACACATCACCATCCTTTGCAAAACATATTTTAGTTGGACAATCAGGCTTATATTTTTTTAATTGATCAACTGGCACTATTTTAAACTTTCCACGTAATGTAAATCTTATTTGGGCATACATGAGATGTAATGTCGAATCATAAACTTACTTTAATAAAAAAAAAACTGTCAATTGATATAAATATGATGTTATCAGCGCGAGATCGTACACTAAAATGAACCTAGACAAAGGAACACGAGAGTCCGTAAAGATAGAAAACGCGGTAATCACTGTGATTGGCTGTTTTCTTCGGCACGCGTTGACTGATTCTTTTGTCAGGCACAAGTGTATTAGAGGAGGAGAGAGAAAGAGAGAGTATCTGGAAAACGATGGACTGAGGCGTATGTGTGCGTGTGCGCTAACCCTTTAGACTCACGTTCTTTTTAGTGTCTCACTTGCACTGCAACGACATCCTATAGTTGAATATTGTTGCATCAATGTTGCGTGAGTAAAATTTTCACAACGCGAGTACTGAAGGGTTAAGTATGTAGCGAGGTCTATATACAGCTAAGGATCAGAGTCAATTCTTACACACACTGACGTATAATTAATGTCAATATGAAAATGATTGCACCTGATGTTGTTAATCACTATATGATAAATAGCAATAATATTGATAATAGATAAATAAATAGAAAATGCTTATGTAAACCTCAAAATTTATAAAAACTCATATACGGCTATATTTCAATACATTCAAGATAAATCTCTTATAGAATCTTGTATGCCTGGAAATTTTGCGCTATGAAGTATCATAAAGTTACAAAGTATTATTATAAAATCATTTATCAGTACTCAAAGTTAATCTGTTCAACAAATTTCTCATAAATGACCATAATTTGCTGTTATGTTTTATCGGTAATTTTCTACTAGAAAATTTCTCTAAAAACCACATAAATTATTTATAAGAAATCGATGTGTTTGTGGCACTGAAATTACTCGTTGAATATCATAAAACTTTTACGTTTAATATATTTAAGTGATTTCTCATAGAATCTTATGGGTAAAGCTTATTGTTTTATGAGGAATTCAATTTTTAGAAATTCTCATTAAACATCATATAATTTGACAATTTCGCACAAAAAAGTTTTTTATTAAGTTTTAAGAGTTTTTGATTTAATGAGGATTTCCCTCATAAATTCGTATATAAATTTAATTTTTAAATTCTCGTAAAGACTCATAGAAAATATAACACTTAAGAATCTTATACAAAAAATTTGTAGTTTTCCTCATAGAATCTTATAACATAAAATTTCTTGTTCATCCTTTAAAAATTATATTAGAAAATTCTCTTAAAATAGCATACAAAGTCGATTCTTATAAATCCTTATAAAAAAATTGATTACCAAATTTTCTGTACCTCATAGAAATCGTACGGACTTATAAAATCTCATATAAAAGTTTGTCTTTTTTATGAGGTTTTAGAAGATCTTTTCAACAGGGTTGAATTCATTTTTAAAATAAAATTTATAAAAATAAATCATTACAAGTGTGAGTTATGTGTGTGAAGATTAGTGTGGATCATGCGTGATAGAGAGTGTTAATAGTGTTAAGTCAGTTCTGGTTAGACGATCTCTGTCACACTGTTGTCTTTGTGCAGAGTAATTAAATAGTTCTGGTTAGCCGATAGTTAGGCTTATATAAAAGTGGTTTAGTTCTGGTTAGCCGATAGTTAACCTAGACGGTCTCTGTCGCACTGCAGTCTTTGCGCAGAGAGACTCGTTGGTCCTGGTTAGCCGACAGTTAGGCTATAGTTTTAAGTTGTCCTGGTCAGCCGATAGTTACCCGGGTAAAAAACTTTATATATAACTATATATAATTATATATAATTACATATGATTTATATATAATTATATAAATCATATGTAATTATATATGACTTTCGGGGTTTCGTATAATTATATATAATGACTTTTGTGATTTCGTAGAGTTATATATAATTTTGAAAAGTTTTATTTTACATGATTTTACATAAAAATGTACAGCAATGTTATTTTAAATTAAAATAATTACATAATTACCAAACTCTGTTTGATTTATCTGGCCATTTACATATATAGTCTCCCGGGTAAAAAAATTATATATAATTCTATAGAACCATATATAATCTATATATGACTTCATATAATTTATAAATAACTATATGTCATTACATACGATCGTGGTCATTAATTTAAGTATGTTTTTAAGTTTACTGGAGAATAGCCATTTTTAAACTCGAACGTTTATAAACTATAAATTTGAAAATTAGTTGATAATGTCATTTATAAAATTAGTCGCAAATAAAAAATGATATTAATGAAATTAGCGAAATGAAAATTTCACCAAATCAAAATTCAGTCATTTATAAAATAGCGAAAATGAAAAATCTTCGGCTACGTGAATTTAGCAAATTCTTACTGCAGAAACTTATAAAATTAGCCGATTGTAAACTTTACGAATTGTAAAATTAGCCGTTTTTAAACTTCTTATAACTTTTGAATGAGTCAGTCGAATCTGCTCTAATTTTCAGAGAAACTAAATTTATGAAAGTCCTTTCAGATGCCTCAAAGCCTTTTTTGATCCGTCGATCCGTTAAAGAATTACAAGAGATTTAGAAACGGCTAATTTTACATTTCACAAAGTTTATAATCGGCTAATTTGACAAGTTTCTGCAGTAAGAATTGGCTAAATTCACGTACCTACAGATTTTTGTTTTTCGCTATTTTTTAAATGACTAAATTTATAATTAGTGAAATTTGAATTTCGCCAATTTCATTAATATCATTTTTTAATTGCGACAAATTTTACAAATGACATTATCAACTGATTTCCAAATTTAGAGTTTTATAAACATTCCATTTTACAAACGGCTATTTTCCAGTAATATTAAAAACATATATGTATACATAAATTAAGGACCACGATTGTATGTTCGTTTTTTTTTTTTATTTCAATGTTTTGGATAACTATAAAATTACACGGCGATCGAACTCTGGAATATAATAAGTTCTATGTCTCAATGGATAATTTAATTCCATACTCAGCGTTTCAAACGTTTATTTATTCTAAAGATATCATCCAATAAAATTTAATTCTTATTCTCACACATACCAATCTCACACACAAACATAACCAGCATGTGCATTAAAATTTTTCGCGTACTGATTGTCACCTATATTCATTTTGTAAACCAGGGTTAGGTCGTTTGACATTTAATTTTGACAGTTCTTGCTGTCATTTGAACTTTGTCGTTGTTAAACCTGAACATTACTAATTACCGAATATTGCCGATCACACGAATTACTCTTTTTTGTTTTTTTTACATGTGTTAGTATTTCCCCTTCCATACGAAGTCCCTGGCCCTAATAATCGGCTAATTTGACAAGTTTCTGCAGTAAGAATTGGCTAAATTCACGTACCTACAGATTTTTGTTTTTCGCTATTTTTTAAATGACTAAATTTATAATTAGTGAAATTTGAATTTCGCCAATTTCATTAATATCATTTTTTATTTGCGACAAATTTTACAAATGACATTATCAACTGATTTCCAAATTTAGAGTTAATAAACATTCTATTTTACAAACGGCTATTTTCCAGTAATATTAAAAACATATATGTATACATAAATTAAGGACCACGATTGTATGTTCGTTTTTAAGGTTATATATAATCATATAAGACTATATATAATTATATATAATTTATATATAACTATATGTCTTTACATGTGTTTGTTTTTAAGGTTATATATAATTGCATATAATTTTTATATAACTATACGTCATTACATACGTTCGTTTTTCGGTAATTGTAAAGGATTTTGCTCCGGCAGTTCTTTTATAAGTTAATCAGGTAAATTTATATTTTTAGTCTTAAAAGTATTATAATTATTTTTAATTAAATTATTTATTCATCAATAATCGGAATTAAATAATTCAAAAGTAAGAAAGTATGTTATTTATTGAAAGTAAATAAATACAAATACCATTATTAGTACAAAAAACATTAATTTTATTTTATAATTAAAAAAGTACACAATTTCATAATTATGCATGTATTTAAAACACTATTTATTTATTAATGACAAGAAAGATGCAAAATTGGATAATAAACTCTGATAACATATAAATCTGCTGTAAATATTTTAAGTTAATAATTCAAAAAAATCAGTTAAAAAATGAAAATCAGAATCATTTAAATTAAAAACTTCTCCATCATTTATATTGACGTTTAAATGATTTAAGTTATCAACATTTTTTTCATTTTCTTCGATAAAATTCACATCCGCCGACTCTTTAAAAAAGGTTAGATAATAAAAGTAACCGACCTTTTTCAAAGAGTTTTTCTTATTTATTGTTATTTGTTTTGAAATAATTTGAAAGCAAATTTTTCATTTATTTACAAGTATTATCATGTTGATACTGGAAAAAAAATACAGTAACTCTTTGGTAAAACTTCTAGTAAATCAAAAATATATATGTATGTAATTGATTAAAAATAATTTCTTTTAAATTTATAACTACATTTACCCTTCAATTCTTCATCCAAAAGCCATTTCTCCACTTCATTCTCGCTGACATTTTCAAAACGATTGATTTTTCTCAAAGCACTCAGCAACATAGATGTTCTTGCATCTCCTATACCCAATACAAAATCAGTTGATTCTGATCCTACATTCGGATACAAGCAGGTCAGGACTTCAGAGTCATCTTCGGTTTGTGTGGCTACGTCTCTTGTTTCAATAGTTAAAAGTCTATTCCAGCAAACTGTTTCCATAAATTCTTGAATAGAAATATTTTTTTTTTGAGCATTAAAAATTTCTGTCAAGAGTTTGTTTTTGTATCTTCTTTTTAGCGACTCTAAAATACCTTGATCAAGTGGCTGTATAATCGAAGTGACATTTGGAGGAAGAAACATTGTTTCAATTTCTCCAACTTTCAAAGATACATGAGCCTTACAGTTATCGATTAGTAATATTGCTCTTATTGGAAGACCAGATTGAGTCAAAAAATTTGTCACTCGAGGAACAAATTCAGATTCAAACCAATCTTTAAAGAGCTGAGCCGTCATCCAACTATTTTTCTGGTGAGTATAATAGACAGGTAAATTATCTTTAGATTGATTTTTCAACTTTCGAGGTTTTGCTGATTTACCAATTACAACCAAGGGCAGCTTACAGGAACCATCTGCATTACAACAAGCAGCAATCGTCACTCGAGTTTTATCCTTTTTGAAACCTGGAGCTTCATTTTCTTGATTTGAAACGAACGTCCGTGTAGGAAGAATTTTTAGTTGCAAAGCAGATTCATCAAAATTAAAAATCTGCTTACGATTTAAATTTTTCTCTTTTCTTACTTTTTCAAAATCTTGCTTGTGATTACTAGCAGCATCAGTATCAGCAGATAATTTTTCACCCGAAATGGTTAGTTGTCTGATTGCCTTGCGACGTTTCCACCCAAATAACCATCCTTCACTAGCTTTAAAATCCACAATATTCAAGTCCTTAGCGATTTCTTTAGCTTTTTGTTTTATCATAGGCCCACTGATAGACACATTAGAAGATCGCGTGTTTAAAAACCATGTATATAACATATTATCTAATTCAGTACTTGTAGGACTGCGCAATTTTTTCAAACACCCTTGATAATTTTCGGCAGCACATGATTTAATCTTAGATGAATCTTTCAAAAATCGATAAAGAACAGGCGGATTCAAATTATATTTTTCACAAACTTCATCCTTGGTCAAATATTTTAATTCATCAATGATTTTTGTTTTTTCAGCAAAGCTGTAGCTTCTTCTTTTTGTTTTCATTTTTTGTATTTTAATGCTCAAATTGTCATCAGTAGTTCCAGGTTTTGTAGAAGTATCATCAGTATCAATAGATACACTTTTCATTTTATTCTTCTTTGATAATCTTGGTGCCATTTTAATCTGAAAAAATAATAAAAATTAAAAAAAAAATTAAATGTATTTTAATATACTAAATACTGATAGAAAGATTTTTAAACCCTCGCGGTTTTGGAATCACTGTAAAATCACAGTAAAATTTTAGTGAGATTATAGTAAAAAGATAGTGCGACCATGATGAAATTACGGTGAAATCACTATAATTTTGTGCCATTCGGTTACTGTAGTTTTATGGTCATCTCATAGTGGTAATGCTGTGAGTTTAAAGTAGTACCATTGTGAATTTACAATGATTCCACAGTGAATCTACGGTGAATGCACAGTGAAATCACAATGAATCCACAGTGAATTTACGGTGAATTCACAGTGAATCCGCAGTGAATTTACGGTGAATTTACAGTGAATTCACCAGGGTAAAAATAATTATATATAATTATTTCCATGAAAAAAAAAAAAATACCTGTCGGGAGCAGGAATCGAACCGTGAACCTCATACTCGGAAGTCTGACTTGCTACCAATTGACCTAAGAGAACATCTTGAGACAATACGTTCGTGTGAACTACAACTTCTGCATATGTTATATAAATGACTATTTTTTTTTTCGTTACATATAATGATATATGAATCATGTATAATTTTTCGAAATTGCAAAAACCATTTCATCTTATTACATATAATTATATTAATTATATTAATTATATATTAATCATATATAATTATTCGAAATCGCAAAAACCATTACATATAATTATATACATAATCATGTATAATTATATATAATTATACATGATTATATATAGTTATATATAATTATACATGATTTTATATAATCACAAAAACCATTATACATAATTATATTTAAATTAGATGTCATTATATATAAATCATATACAATTTTCTTACCCCGTACCCAATGAGTTCACAGTGAAATTACTATGAATTTACTGTGGAACTATTGTGAACTCACGGTGTTATCTCTGTGAGACTACCATGAATCTACAGTGATACCACTACTAAACCATAGTGACGAAATGGCACAAAATCACTGTGAATTCACTATGAAATTACCGTGAACCCACAGTGGATTTACAGTGAAGACGATTTCACTGTGAATTCACTGTGATTTCACAGTTATTCCGAAACTGCGAGGGCGATCCGGATGTTATGTGAATGAACTCATAAAATCTTATAAAATTATTTGCCATTATAGCATTCAAGTTCTCTGAAGTTTCTCAAAAAATACTTCTAAGCATTAATCTCATTAAAATAATGGAAATATAACATGAATTTACTGATTAAATCTTATAAAAGTTCGGTTAGGTTCGCATTTAATTAACCTTGAATGTTGTATATCAGTATACAATCTCATACCACCACTCCGACAAAGTTCTCCTTAAATCTCATTTGTTCTCGTAATTATTATAATCCTGAAATAATTCAGTTTCCCGAACTTATAAATACTCATAGCTAAACAATTTTATCACTCAACTCTCATAAATTCTAATTAAATTTATCAGAGTTTTGCCTAAAAAATTGTTAAACCCTCTATTGCTAAGAGAAAATAATTGTATAAGAATTTTCGAGGTTTTTCATGGACAAATGCAGATCACTTTCTCATAACCAATTTTTTTATAAGAATTTATGAGACCTTTTCCACAGGGATACACTCTGGTTCCATTTTGAAAACACTCTGGATGTATTTTGGATTTATAGTGGATTCACTTTGGTTATGTTTTGTAACTTTTTTGGGCTATCTCTGAGGCCACTTTGAAAACACTTTAAATAAACTCTGGTTTTACTCTGGAAATATTCTGGTAAAAGCGCACAAAACCACATTGAAAACACTCTGGAACTAGCAAGATGACAAAATGTTTCCTGAATAATTACAGAGTATTTCCAGAACGATTTGAAAACCGCAAAAGAAGAAGAATTTGTACTTTTGTTGATACAAGTTCTAGACACAAATGTAAAACATGAATTCTTGAAAGAACATATGATAATGAAAATCAAAATAGCTTACGTTTTTAAAATATCGATTTTAAGCAATTAAAATGAAAAATTTTATGTTTCAATCTATGTAATCGCATTATAACAAACCTTTTCTGTTTCTTTCACTTATTCTGTCAGATTGACGATATGGTTCTAGTTGTTGTAAAATAACTCCATTGCTGAGAGAATTGTTATTCATTATCATCACCTGTTGTATTTGATCTGTTTATAATTCACTGATACTTAATCGAATCACTGATAGACAAGCTTTTATCGACTGTTCGATTGGAGTACCGGCATTCTAACAGTATTTTATTCGATGTTTTGATATTTCGTTTCCATAGCAACTATTTACTAAGCGCACAAACACTCATTGTCATGAGCGGTGGAGCTCCTGACGTTGAAGACTAAAATAAATATTGCTTCCTTTAATGCACATAGAAAATTCCATACAAAATAGCCTGATTTAATAAATCGTATTAAAATACCACATAAGTTTGAATTCTTTTGGCATGTTAAAAAAGAATGATTAATTTTTATGATGCGCGCGCACAAGATGACATGAAAACTACATGTTAAAATTGGCTATCAAACATAATTAAGAGTGACTATGTACTTTGTACTGATTGAATAAAGTCATGAATCTAATAATCCTCTACAGGTCTTTTTATTTCGAATGATAAATCATTTCTAAGAGTAGGAGATCCCCTACTATATAGATACTGCTTATTTTTCCAATTTAACATTAATTATGCAAATATATTGATTCTTAATTTTGAATGATTTTTTACGACTATAATGTTACTAAAAGTGAAAATCAAATAGTAAATGAAATTCTTGATATTTGACCGTTATTAATTTCTTATTTTAATTTTTTACAATAAATCTTGGTTATCAGTCTAAGATTTTCAGTAGATTCCATAGAAATCTAACTATTGCATTGGTCGTCATGACAGAACTTTTAAAAAATTCTGCTATGTATCGACTTAGCTCGTCAAGCGGATTCAGAAAAAACATATCGTTCAAAAGTTTACATATGTATTTGTTTGTATATATGTGTATATATATATATATATATATATATATATATATATATATATATATATATATATATGAAGTTTACAATTTTTTTTTTAATTTTGTTTTTTTCTTGAAAAAAATATTGTCGAAGTTTACAATTTTTTTTTTAATTTTGTTTTTTTCTTGAAAAAAATATTGTCGAAGTTTACAATTTTTTTTTTAATTTTGTTTTTTTCTTGAAAAAAATATTGTCGAAGTTTACAATTTTTTTTTTAATTTTGTTTTTTTCTTGAAAAAAATATTGTCGAAGTTTACAATTTTTTTTTTAATTTTGTTTTTTTCTTGAAAAAAATATTGTCGAAGTTTACAATTTTTTTTTTAATTTTGTTTTTTTCTTGAAAAAAATATTGTCGAAGTTTACAATTTTTTTTTTAATTTTGTTTTTTTCTTGAAAAAAATATTGTCGAAGTTTACAATTTTTTTTTTAATTTTGTTTTTTTCTTGAAAAAAATATTGTCGAAGTTTACAATTTTTTTTTTAATTTTGTTTTTTTCTTGAAAAAAATATTGTCGAAGTTTACAATTTTTTTTTTAATTTTGTTTTTTTCTTGAAAAAAATATTGTCGAAGTTTACAATTTTTTTTTTAATTTTGTTTTTTTCTTGAAAAAAATATTGTCGAAGTTTACAATTTTTTTTTTAATTTTGTTTTTTTCTTGAAAAAAATATTGTCGAAGTTTACAATTTTTTTTTTAATTTTGTTTTTTTCTTGAAAAAAATATTGTCGAAGTTTACAATTTTTTTTTTAATTTTGTTTTTTTCTTGAAAAAAATATTGTCGAAGTTTACAATTTTTTTTTTAATTTTGTTTTTTTCTTGAAAAAAATATTGTCGAAGTTTACAATTTTTTTTTTAATTTTGTTTTTTTCTTGAAAAAAATATTGTCGAAGTTTACAATTTTTTTTTTAATTTTGTTTTTTTCTTGAAAAAAATATTGTCGAAGTTTACAATTTTTTTTTTAATTTTGTTTTTTTCTTGAAAAAAATATTGTCGAAGTTTACAATTTTTTTTTTAATTTTGTTTTTTTCTTGAAAAAAATATTGTCGAAGTTTACAATTTTTTTTTTAATTTTGTTTTTTTCTTGAAAAAAATATTGTCGAAGTTTACAATTTTTTTTTTAATTTTGTTTTTTTCTTGAAAAAAATATTGTCGAAGTTTACAATTTTTTTTTTAATTTTGTTTTTTTCTTGAAAAAAATATTGTCGAAGTTTACAATTTTTTTTTTAATTTTGTTTTTTTCTTGAAAAAAATATTAAAAGAAAGTTAGGCGGCAGAATGGCCGAGCGGGCTAAGTCATTATATCGTTAGTTCGTTCGTACATGATGCCGTGAGGCGAGGGTTCGAGCCCCGACGGTTACTAGAATAGTTCCAAAAACCAACCGTCGGGGGTCGCTCCGGTAGCCGACTTGTACTGGCATGGGTTTTCTCTGTGGTTTCCCCATTGCCACTATTCCAACAAGCCATTTGAAAGAGGTTAGGAATAGGGTGAATACAGTACAGGAAGCACAAGTCGGTCCACAGCCGCAAGAGATACGCAGTGATTATAAAAATTTGAAAGAGCAGGTGTGATATCTATGTGCGAAAAATAGAAAGGCAGAAAAAACTTTGAACGCAGTGAAAATTTTTGATGAACGCAGTGAAAAAATTTGAAAGAAAAAAAAATTCGAACGCAGTGAAATAGAAAGAGGCAGGGCAATTGTGATGAAAAAATTGTAAAAGGCAGTTCTTACTGCTGTACAATGCAACAAATCTTATCTATCTATCTACTTTAACATAACAATACTAGTGTAATTTGTACTAACTGGCTACGAGTTGTAGATCTCGTTAGTTATAAATATTAAATGAAATAATTATCTTATTACATATCATTAAATTAGAACATTTTATGTTAACATATGTGGTTTGAAGAGATGTCAAAAATTATGGTATGAAAAATATATCTGACGATATTTTTGGGAATGGATGAGTGTTTAAAAATTAGAAGAAAAATCGAATGGTGCCCTATTTAGGTCGTTGCTGCGAGACTGCGAATAATTTCTTTCAGTGGCGCTATCTATCAGCCTATCTCTATGCGCTATCTCGACTTTAATCATTCGAGTAATCGAACGTTCTCGAGAAATCTCGGCAGAGACTTCTAGATCCCCAAGCCCCGGTATAAATACGGGCACCTCACGAGACTGAGCTCAGTACAATTTCAACTTTCAATCAGTATAACAGTGAAAAATAGTCAAGTATCTTAAGATCAAGTCTCCGTATAGTCAAGTCTCTAAAAATCAAGTATCTTATATATTCGTTCCATCATCGAGTCTTTAATACAAATTCAGATTCTCTTCTGGTCCAGAAAGTTCTCGTTCAAAGAAGCTAGAACCTCATCGCTTAGAAGACTCATTGAGGACCCCCGCGTCTTCTAGGCTCTTCTTTGAACTACTAGAAGAACGCCTAAAGGTTTGGGTCACGCATCAACAGTTCTCGCACTTTCCAACTGCCCGCAGCATTTTCATAACAAGTTTCTTCTTAAATCTAAGATCATTTTACAGTCAATTTTCACAATAAATTCACTTTTTTTGTAATGTAAATAAAATAATCGGTTTTCGGAGATCTACGGCCTGGTTAATTTATTGCTCTAGCTTAAGCTAGCTCCTTAACAATGAGAGTAAAGTAGGAGGGACGATGGAAAAAGGTTGAAGGGGAGAGACTTATACATATTTACATATTTACAATTTATACAGTATTATGTTATTAATAAAAACTTAATAATATAGTTTGCACTTTGTTTTAGAATTAAATTCACTTATATATCGCTGTAGTTAGCCTGCAAAATTAAGTAAGCTGGTGCTTTTACAGAGTTTTTCTTCTTCTTTCATCAATGAGAATTGGATCCTGCGATAGCCACCAATAGTCGCTCGATAAATCGAAGTTAGATGTTGTATCTATTGGTGGTAACGCCATAGAAAGTATATGTTGATGTACTCGCTGGAGTCAGTATTGATGCGGTGTTTATACAATGTTATTTATTTGAATGTTGTATTTATTTTGGTGGATGCAGCCGTGCTATTTATTCATCCAGACCAATTGTAGACATTATTATGTTTATTCTTCTAGTATTTGAGTCAATTTTGTGATTGAGCTGCTTAAAAAAGTTGGGAAAAATATAATGGGCAAAGGATAAAAAAATATGGAAAAAATATGGAAGAAATATGATCAAAATATGGGAGAAATATGGCGAAAATATAGAAAAAATATGGGCAATAATATCGGCAAACAGTCTACAGTTGACACCCGTAAGGGACGGACGTGCCTATAGTCTAGCGAGTGTCAAGTGCGTTTTTGTACCAATCAGTGTACAGCGAGTATACAAAAGTTCATTTAGTGTATGATTATTTCAATCGAACTAGTAAAGTGCAACAAATCTAAATTGATTAAAAACACCCACTAGATCTGCTCTTCTCGCGAAGAAGAGTAGCATCAAAAATGTCTACAGAAACAAGAAGATCTTATGCCACAGCAACAGAACGTCCCACAAAAGAACAAGCCATTGTAATTGAAGCCATTGATAAAGTACCAATTGATGAATACTGTAAGGAAATCGGAAGTAAAATCGGCCCAAAAAACATCCATTATGTCTCAAAAATCTCTCGAAGTCGAATTTGTATGTACGTAGCAACCACCCAACTAGCACAAACACTAATAAACGAACATAAAACAATACTAATACAAGACAAGAGACTTACAATAAGACCTCTATTTTCCCAAAATAAGAGGATTATTATTTCAAATGTACAACCAATTATACCAAATGATGTCATCGAAAAAGCATTATTAGACTCTACCAACATAAGACCCGTTTCTGGTATCCTATCACTTCGAGCGGGGGTAAATAACAGTGAGTATTCACACTGTCTCAGTTTTCGTAGACAAATGTACTTGAAACCCGAGGATGCTGATAACATTCCAGGACAATTGCAAATCCAATATGAGGGAACAAATTTCTGGATCTACCTCTCAAACGACATAGTGAAATGTTTCATATGTAACGAATTGGGACATCGAGCAAAGCAATGCCCCGAAAATATCGATAAAGAAAATGAAGACACTGAAACTAACCAAATCCTAACAGCAAACAACTTCCCAGAAATTAAAGGTAAGACCAACCGAAATAATATCCCAAATACAATGATACCTATTACAAAAACTAGTACGGAACCAAATACTGAAACAAATACAAAGACCAACGAAATAACCAATATGGAAATCACCCCCCCAACAAACCAACTGCCTCCCCAAATGGATATTACTAAAAACACTACAGGCGGAACCAAGAGAATCTATTCAGAAACCGACTCATGTATAACAAATGTAAGTGATGAATCTATGTCACTTACTCCACCCATCCCCACAAAAGAATTTAAACAACGTGCAGCCAAAACAAACACCAAAAAGAAGAGTAAAACTGACCTAAATATAACCAAAACAACAGCACCAATAAGCGAACTTGAAAATGAACTAGCTCGTAATCCAAACAAATACCCATTAACATACCTACAACTCCAAAATTTCCTAGAAAAAGTTGCAAACAAAATCCCACCAATAACAGCAGCAGCTGATATCATCCATAGCACCGATGAACTAAACACCATGTTATCAAACTTATACCCACTGCTAAAAAATAGAAGTACTAAAAATAGATTCAGCCGTATCATAAAAAACTTAAGCAACCTAACTGATAACCCAGAATCCGAATACGACTCTCAAACATCCGAGACAAGCGTCTCAGAGTCTTCCCTAAACTAAATAAAAAATAAAAATAAAATAACAATAAACCAAACTCACCCAACCTCTTCTTACACCAAAATGGCAAAAAACCACAAGCACCTAAACCTAACTCAGTGGAACGTAAACGGCTTTTACGCTAGATTTGAACAAATAAAAATTCTTCAACAGAAATTCCAACCTGATATCCTGTGTATTCAAGAAACAAATTTCGAAAATACAACAAATGTATCCTTAAAAGGATACACCAGTTTTCAAAAAAATCGAACAAATTATATCAACGCCAGCGGTGGAGTTGCTATCTTCGTAAAAAATACCATTAAAGCTGAAATGATACCCCTAAACACAACACTCGAAGCAATAGCCATCACACTAAAAATACCAATAAAAATCACAGTATGCAATATCTACCTACCCAACAGTCAACCACTTAACTCAAATGAAATCGCCAGTATTGTGAACCAACTACCGGAACCTCGTATTCTTCTCGGAGACTTTAACAGTCATAACCCATTGTGGGGATCAAACTACATCGATAAAAGGGGAAAAATTACCGAACAATTCATTGACGACATGGAGATGTTTCTACTAAATGACGGAAACCCAACTCACTTTTCAACAAGATCCGGGAAAAATAGCTGCATAGATTTGTCTCTCTGCAGCCCAACTATAGCAAACCATCTTCACTGGTCAGCTTCTAACCATCTGTATGATAGCGATCACTACCCCATTAATATTAAAATAATAACTGAACACGAAATCGAGACAAATCCTACTACTCACAAATGGAACCTAAAAAAAGCTAACTGGTCGAGCTACCAAATAGCTGCAAAAACCGCAATAAATGAGCTAAATGACCCAAATGAGTACACAGGCCCAATAGATTCACTACTTGAAGACCTGATGAACGCCATCAACACCGCAGCTGACACATCAATCCCAAAGATCACCTGGGGAAATTACAAGCCGAAAAAACAAGTGCCCTGGTGGAATCATGACTGCGAAACAACAACTAAAGAAAAGAAAAAGGCATTTAACCAACTAAAAAGGAAACCAAACGAAGAAAATAAAATTAAATATAAAAAAGCACGAGCTATATGCAGGAGAACAATTAAAGAAAGTTATAAAACGTCATGGCTAAACCTACTATCATCATTTAACTGCAATACCTCGGCATCTATTTTTTGGAACTTCTACAAAAAGTTCCAAGGTCAAAAATCCAAATATATGGGAACACCCCTAATAAATGAAAATGGGGAAGTTATAACATCAAATACAGATATTGCCAACGCACTAGCTGATACATTTGTAAAAAACTCCAGTGACACCAACCACTCAAATGAATTCTTAGAATTCAAACAAAATAATGAAAAAAAAAAAAAAAACAACCTGGACGGAATGATTAACAAAATTGATAAATCAAGTCCTCTTATGACATCTATAAACAATGTATTTACAATAAATGACCTGAAAACAGCGCTAAGCCAATGCAAGAAAGACACACCGGGACCTGATAACATCCCAACATCTCTAATAAAAAATTTACCAAACGAAGGATTAATTTTCATACTCAAGATTTACAACAAAGTCTGGTCTTCACATTCCTTCCCGAACATCTGGAAACAAGCTATTGTTATCCCCATAGCCAAACCAAACAAAGACCACTCCAACGCTTACAATTACCGCCCTATTTCCTTGACCTGCTGTCTTTGCAAAATTTTCGAAAAAATGATCAACCGCAGACTCAAATGGATACTGCAATTCCAAAAATGGATATCAAACAATCAATTCGGATTTCGCAGTTTTAGATCAACATCTGACCACCTAAATCAAATTCACTCTGACATCAGCAATGCACTGTCAAACAATCTCCAAGCAATAGTTGTCTCACTTGATATCGAAAAAGTCTACGACATGGCATGGACGTACCGAATCATAGAAATATTAATTGAATTGGGATTCAATGGCCATATAGTCTACTTCATAAAAAACTTCTTATCAAATAGAACAATCCAAGTCAGATCAGGAACAATCCTCTCTCACCCAATGGAACTAGTAAACGGACTCCCACAAGGATCGGTATTAAGTGTAACACTATTCTTAATCGCAATAAACCCTCTATTAACAGTCATGCCTAAACCCATAGTGACCAGAGCCTTCGCGGACGACCTCTCATACGTATGCATCGGCAAAATCGACACAATCATCGACATCCTCCAAGATGGACTTAACAAACTTACTGAACGCTGCAAATTAACTGGCTTCAAATTCTCGGTGTCGAAATCCGAGTACATAATATTTTCAAGGTCTAAACAAACACCAGAAACAAAAATATTACTGGGCACCACTGAACTGCGCAGAACTACCCGATTGAAATTACTAGGACTGACCTTCGACCCCAAGCTGACATGGAAACCACATATACAAGATATCTATACCCAATGCAAGAAAAGACTAAATATCCTCAGAGTTCTAGCAGCAAACAACAAAGGAGCCAGGAAAGATGTATTAATAAACACCTATAAAGCTGTCATTAGATCTAAATTGGACTATGGTGCAACAATATATGGATCGGTAGCAAAAAGTACACTCAAACAATTGGACTCCATCCAAACAACAGCACTGAGGATAGCAACTGGAGCCTATCGTACTAGCCCTAGACTAAGCATACTTGCCGAGAGCCATGAAATCCCGTTAAACCTACGAAGAAATGCCTTAACATTAAAATATGTAGCAAATTGCACACACCTCACATACATCCCACTTCATACAAACGAACCAGAAACACTGCACGTTAAAACAAAAATCAACCAAAAATACTACTTACCTATCCTTGACAGAGTAAATATCATACTAAAGGATCCAATGTTCATCGAACAACTAACACATAAACGTATGACACACCCAATTCCCCCCTGGGAATTAAAGGAACCACCAACTGACCTACATGTCTTCAACAACTCGTTCGGCAAAGACAACACAACTGAACAAACGTATAAAAGTTTGACAGCAGAAATGTATGCCAAATATGAGGGATACAGCAGACTCTACACAGACGGCTCAATCAAAGAAGGGAAAAAAGGGTGTGCCATTATACACGAAGAAAATGCCTATATGTATAAACTACCTCAATACTCAAACATATTCACATGTGAAGTAATTGCAATTGACAAAGCTATAGATCTAATAATACAGTTAAACTTAAAAAATGCCATAATACTAACGGACTCAAAATCAGCCTTGGATGCCATCTCAAACACTACAAATACAGATCCCAGAATCATCCAGATTTATTATTATTTTTTTAAAAATTGCCAGATACATATAGTCCTAGAGTGGCTGCCTTCACACCAAGGTATCAGTGGAAACGAAGAAGCCGATAAAGCCGCGAAGAAAGCCTTAACCGACGGTATCACCATCAACGAACCAGCAACAACAGACGGATTCAAACAGCACGTAAATGAATATATATGGGCAAAATGGAACGGAGTCTGGGCAAATTCAAAGTCCTTACTCCACAAGGTCAGACAAAACGTTTGGGGAACACCACCATCCAGAGCTTGCCGGAGAAACCAAACAAAAATCACATATCTGAGGATAGGTCATTCAAGTTTAACTCATACCGAACAAACGTATAAAAGTTTGACAGCAGAAATGTATGCCAAATATGAGGGATACAGCAGATTCTACACGGACGGCTCAATCAAAGAAGGGAAAAAAGGGTGTGCCATTATACACGAAGAAAATGCTTATATGTATAAACTACCTCAATACTCAAACATATTCACATGTGAAGTAATTGCAATTGACAAAGCTATAGATCAAATAACACAGTTAAACTTAAAAAATGCCATAATACTAACGGACTCAAAATCAGCCTTGGATGCCATCTCAAACACTACGAATTCAAACAACACGTCAACGAATATATATGGGCAAAATGGAACGGAGTCTGGGCAAACTCAGTCCTTACTCCACAAGGTCAGACAAAACGTCTGGGAAATACCACCACCCATAACGTGCCGGATAAACCAAACAAAAATCACACGTCTGAGAATAGGACATTCAAGTTTGACCCATAGCCATATCCTAACAAGGAATCCAAAAAACAAGTGCCCCAAATGTGATACCGACATGACAATTGAGCACATCATCTCCGAGTGCCCACACATCAAAGTCTAAATGGATCCAGCAGATAGTCTAAACAACGTCGACAAAATAAATAAATTAGTTAATCAACTAAAGGCATTAAAAATTTTTAATAAAATATAATGTAAAATCTATAGACATCAATATGTAATACCATAATTTATATTTTAATATAATGTAGTCGCTCATGACCATGTAGTTAATGCGACTTATAAATAAAAAGAAAAAAAAAATATAAGTATTCGATGACTAAAACAATCATTCATCACTTAAATTAAAAGAAAGAAATTCTTACAAAATTAACAGAATTAAAACTGAACAAGAAAAATTTTTATTTTAGTTTTTAACTTGACTACGATAAATTTTTAGACACAGAATTTAAGTGTTCTGTTTAAATGACAACAAAAGTTTAAAATTTTATATAAGAAATGAATGTAATCAAAATTAACATCCATACATTTATCGTGATCGAATTATATTGCTGAATCAAATTTTTATCAGATCTCGATGATTTAAAGTACTAAAGTACTATAAGAGACTATTCTAGTAGCTTATTACTTCGGTTTTGGAATATTTATTTCTTTTTGCTGAAGATATCAATCGATGCCATTCATAGGATGTATTGTAGATGTACTTATATGATTATTATGGTTTCTTCGTAGATGTGGTGCTGTTAATTTTCTCGATGTAGGACGGCCAGCAAGAAACACAGCAGTCCGTTCCTATAATGGTTATTTTAGAGAATTTAATGAAATCATTTATTAGTCTATATTTAACAGAATCTTAAATCATTGAATTTATAGAACCTATGATTAATATTTGTATTGTTGAATATGAACAATCGATTCAAACTGAAATATTCAAAAAAAAAACATTTTTTTTTACAAGTATTTAAAATTTAACTTTTTTCGAATTGTCCTCACAGTTTTCTCAAACAATAAGACTGTTAGTGAGTTTTGATTGAAAAATAAAAAAGTAAATAATGTAATTCACTTACCAATAAAATATTCATAGTATCATTGAGATTTTTTATTGCTGATTCAAGAGCCGATAGTTGTAATTCCGGAGTTTCGCGCTCACTAATTTTGGAAGCCATCTAAGAAATGATGAATCTAATTATCTTTTTTTGTGAAAAATCAAAATATAAGAAATAAAATAGTTCGCATTACTTTTAAGGTAGATTCTGTAATGGACAATATTTGATGTGAAACTGTCATCATAATGATTTTAGTAAGTCGAGGAATCCTTGTCGCTAATGCAGTTGCCGCGTTTATTATGTGAACTACTCTCCGTGCTGATTCCCGCGTCAGTAGAACGATTAGTTGTTCAAGAGTTTGAGGACGTTCTTGATTTTCTGGCTCTGCCAAACTCAGTATTGCCCACAATTCTTTGGATTTTTTATATGCCATTTTCGGATTTGTCACGATCTGTAATTTTTTTAATTAATGATTTAATAATTGAAAAAATTATTATAACAAAAGCGAATTATACTAGTTTCATAACATCCATGATCATATGTACACACTGGACTCCTTGGTTTTTTAGTGCTTGGACTTCGGCTATAGTTCGACGAGTAAGTCGTTTCTGAAGCTTACGAGAAAATCTAGCACCATGCTGGATTGTACGAGCTGTTTTACTTGTTGTTATTGAACTCGGCTTAGCATCTATTTTATTTTCTTCGCAGTCAAAAACAAAGAAAGGGAATTGATATAAGTGTTTAAAAGATATTTTGAAACGATAACATGGTTTTAATACAAAATACAAAACAGTATTAATATTAGTCATATAATTAAATTATCGTTAGTCTTACTTTCAATTGTATTATCCGCAAGAACCTCTGGTAAATAACGATCAACGTATCCGTCGACAACAGTTATAGCATCATCCAATCTATCAGCAGCTACGTTAGCAGCTTGACTACCTATTTGCTTTACACTTCCGGCTCGTTTCAATACTGGCCTGACAAACTTATTATTCATGAATTCTCGCGTGTTCGTGTACATCTAGAACAAAAATCAACAACAACAATATAAAAGATAGATCAAGTTAATACTCAAGAACTAAATTGAATAATGGAATAAAAAAATTTATATTTAAAAATCAAATTGAAGAGGAGAAGACGAAATTACATTAAAAATAAAATTAAAAATACGTAAAAAAAATTTTTAATTTTTTAAAATCAGATAACTTTAAACTTAATATTTTAGTGTAAAACAATATAATTTTTTTTTTTTTTTACATAAGATATTCATTATAATTTCTATCGTGAAAATAACATCTAACTTAAAACGCTTTTATTAATCAATGATTGCTTACTAAAATAACTTAAATTGAAGGTAATTAAATAAAGTTTGAGATAAATTTAATAGATCTCATCTATCTTCTACATCTAAAAAATTATTTTTACAAATATAGAAAAATTCAAATTTTTTTTTTAAATAAAAAAAATTTTCGAACACTCACGACTCGTAAACTAACCGGCCGATTTTGCTCATTGTTGAATTTGATTTTAGTATTGATCCACAGAATGAGTTCACAAAATTTCATAAAGATCGGTTGATGGGAGCAATCCTCCTAACATGACGCGTTATATCATATATCTTTATATATATAATTCTTCTTTGAGTGTGTATGTCACTGAACTTCTTTCAAACGACTGGACCGATTTTGATGAAATTTTTTGTGTGTATTCAAGGGGATCTGGGAATGGTTTAGATTCACAATTTTGTCCGCTGGACAATGTTTTTTTAATTAATTTTTAATTTATTAGTAGTTGTTGATTTTGGAATGTTTTACATTGGATCCGACAGACGGCGCTACCATCGCAGTGTCAAATTTTAAATAATATTCGAATTTTAATTTTAGTCTGTCCCGACAGTTAGCGCTGCGATCAAATTAAAAAAAAGTTTTGTTATCATTGTGTTATCCCAGTAAACACATTTACGTAAAATTTACGTCAGGATGACATCATGTTATGTCATGATTTACGTAAGATGTAAGTCACATATGAGTCATATATGACTCAGTATTTCATACCTCCTGATGTAAAACTTTTACGTAAAATATATGACGTAGTCATGACGTCAGTATTATGTCTCAATGACATTTATGATGTCAATATGACGTACTTGTGATGTAAAAATTTTACCTCAGAAAAAATATTTAAAAAAAAAAATTTCTCAAAAA
>JZSA01006521.1:0-56971 GCA_000956155.1 Cotesia vestalis | reverse complement strand
ATTAAGATCCCACCCAGGACCCTATTGGGAAAAACTTAACAAAAATTTTTGATTTTACGTTGGGATTTCCCATTAAGATCCCACCCAGGACCCTATTGGGAAAAACAAGAAAAATTTTTGATTTTACGTTGGGATTTCCCATTAAGATCCCACCCAGGACCCTATTGGGAAAAACAAGAAAAATTTTTGATTTTACGTTGGGATTTCCCATTAAGATCCCACTCAGGACCCTATTGGGAAAAACTTAATAAAAATTTTTAATTTTACATTGGGATTTCCCATGTAGATTCCACACAGGGCCCTATCGGGAAAAACTGAATAAAAATTATAATTTTTGCGTTGGGATTGCCCAATTGGGGACTAATTAGGCCCTTATAGGGATTTCTCCAATGGGCGTGCCTCTTCGGGACCCAATCAGATCCAGATGTATACTCTGGGTAATCCCAAAGTAATTTCTAGTCGGGTAGTTTGCTTGAATTGACTCCGTTTTTTTAGAAATATAACTGATTAAATTTTAGTATAAATAGACACATTGATTCAAAAGTATTTCGAAAAAAATATTTTAACACAGCAGAATCTTTTTAAAAGCTGTAAAATATTTACAAGCTTTATATTCATCTCAGTAGTTGGAATAAGTTCCAGAAAGAGCATATGGGTCACCGTTTACACTAGATTTTCAACTTTCCGCAGTGAAAATTTAAGATTTTCCAAATCGACGAAATACTTTTCGACTAGAAATGACTTTGGGATTACCCAAAGTATACATCTGGACCTGATTGGGTCCTGAAGAGCCATACCCAATTAGGAAATTCCTACAAGGGTCTAATTAGACCCCGATCAGGAAATCCCAACGTAAATATGAACCGTGTTCCCAACAAGGAATTCGTTCGAAATTTCCCAGGATGTATATAGTCTAGTCGAGAAGTGAGTTTTCTGCGAAAAATCTTAATACCAATCTTAAAAATATGGCGATTGGTACATTGGATTCAGAATTTAATTCTGAGAAATGGGTATTTTTTAATTTATCATTGATAAATTATCATTTCAAAAACAACATTGAAAAAGTTTACTTAAAAATTTTTGAGTAACCAAAAATTTGAAATTCTTAAAATTTTTGAGGAACTTCTCCGGAACTTTTGCGGAACTTTTGCGGAACTCATTAGAAACAGTATTAAAAAAGTTTACTTACAAATTTTTAAAAGTTTGTAAGTAAACTTTTTCAATGTTGTTTCTACAGAGTTCCGAAAAAGTTCCGTAAAAGTTCCGCAAAAGTTCCGGAGAAGTTCCGGATCGTCTCATAATCGGAACTTTTCTGAGGAATGTTTCCGGAACTTTTTTTTTACACGGGTAGTTTTATTAAAAGAAATAACTTTGCATTTAGTCCTATTGAGTAGAAGTTTGTTGTCACTACACCATTTAACGAAGACATTCAGATTATCTTGTAAATAAGTACAGTCATGTTATTGATGGTTATATATAGTTTAGCATCATCTGCAAATAGGTCTAGGAACACTGATAATAAGAACCCAATATCATTTATAAATATAGTAAAAAGTAAAGGTCCAAGGTTTGAATCTTGAGGGACACCCGAAGTTGAATTGTATACTGGAGATAGAAAACCATTGTAAAGAACAATGTTTTTTCTATAAGTAAGGTAGGATATAATTAGGTTGCTTAGTTGTTCAGGTATTCCAACGACAATTATTTTTTTCACTAATATTGAGATATTAACCTTGTCAAACGCTTTTAAGAAATCGGTATGAATAACATCAACCTGTTTACCATTAGACATATTATCAGCAATATATTGTGTATACGGAAGTAGGTTAGTAACCACCGATCTCTTCTTCAGAAATCCATGTTGGCAAGAGGTTATGTAGGAACATCTTCATTAATAAATTCAAACTCATTGTACTTTCCACCATAGTTGCGCAGAAAAAAATGATTATCAAATGCTAATTCATTTAAGTTGAGAAGAGTCTGTTCATCATTCAGCAAGTGAACTGTTCTGGTTGGTAAATAAATATTGAATTCTCCATTTAAAGTTGCGACAATCCTGGTTCCATATTAAGTTGAAATTAATTTCAATGCTTTAACTTTATAATTCTCATTCAAGTTAAGTTCTTTCATTTTTTTAACTGGTAAAATTTCAACCAAGTTATTAACATCATTGATTTTTGAAAGATCCATATTTTTCACTATTCTGAAAGATTTAAAAAAATTATGTACATACATACTATTAGACAGATAGATGAATAACAAATTTTTGGGTAATTAATACTTACTTGAGAATAGGATTGATGAGAATTTCAGTGTTACTGTGCACAGAATGATATAAAAATGATACAATGAAAAAGAATTTGCCACTACCTTCCGTGACAAGAACTCAACATGAACTAAATGCAACGAGCTCGACACTGACGAGCTCAACACTGAAAAGCTCGAAAAATCCCCACCACGACTCAAGAAACAAAAGAAGTTTAGACCAGTTGAATGACGTCAAAAACAGGTTTAGACCTGTCGAATGACGTCGACTATCACCCAGTGGATGAAAAAAATCATCCAGTAGATGGCAGGGCTTCTCACAAGTACCAATAGAACACATAGTTTGAATATATAGAAAAATTAAACCATAAAACAATATGTATAAGCGACCTTAGCTGCCAACATGGTAAAAAAAAATATGAACCCTGGTAGGCCAGCCAATACCAGTTCAGCCAAGATAAGGGTTGTACACTTAATTTTTTTTTCATTTAAAAAAAATTTACAACTATAGAAATAAAAAACAAGCTCAAAAAGGGGTCTCAAAATGATTGAAAGAGTGACCGCAGAAAGAGTCGATGAAATGGCCGAATAAGAATTCAAACAGGCCCCCCCCCCCCAAGTATGGCCAAAAAAAAAGCACGGACACGAACCTACAAATCTGTTTTATCGGAGGGTCAACTCCCCTAGATCATCTGCTATCTGTTGGTCCGAATCAGTTCAAATTTATAGGAAATCTAAGTTTGAGGGAACTCTTCAGAACGCCGTTGGGTAGGTTTCGATCGGTTCAGTCGTTCAAAAGTTATAAGCGGTTCACACACACACACACACACACACGCGCGCGCGCGCGTACATACATACATACATACATACGTTCCGACATAATGACAACCTCGCAGGGATGGTCAGGGAAGCTTCTTGTGACCTTCAAACGTCGAAATCTGATGTAAACTCGATTTTTGCAAAACGGGGTAAAATCAATAACTTCCCGATTTTTGAAAATCTTCGTGGGTAGTTAAAAGTTTCTTTAAGGTTTATTCCGGATTTATAATTTTATTGTTTTCTTTTAATTTTGAACACACACACACACACCATAAAAATAGTCAGGAACGCTTCTTAAGGTTTCAAAACCTCAAGATCTGTTGAAACCTCGATTTTTGCAAAAATCATTGATTTTCTTACGGGAAGTTAAAAATTTCTATGGAAAAAATTTCATCAGGCGTTAAAAAACAATCATCATTATTTTTTAACTTCTCGCTAAGAAAATTAAAAATTTTCAAAAATCGGGAAGTTATTGGTCTTACCCCGTTTTGCAAAAATCGAGTTTTCAATAGATCTCGACGTTTTAAGGTCTTAGGAAGCCATTTCGAGGTTTCCCGAGAGTGCTTACTCATCCTGCTCTCCTTTTCTAACACGTTACCTTTATCATTACTTATTTTTATATTCCGGGAAAATCAAGTAGTCTAGTACCAATTCATTTGAGTGGAAAAATTCGTAAGAGGGGTAAATTAGTCCGTTTGTTTAAAACGCTGCCACACTCACAGCTTACTCATTAGTACTTTGTATCCGAGACCTTTACCTATCGACAAGTGACAGTTTGCATTGCTTACAGTACATTCTTAGTTGCATTTGATTATTTTCTTGTTGGTATTTAACCGAACATAAAATTTAAAATCGTGGTCTCTCCAGTCAGTTAAAAATTATTTCCTTATAATAATAATTAAACGTAAAAATTGAATAAAAGCAATTAACCAACGAATCGTCGAATTAACAATTATTTGCATCCGCACCATCCTTTCTAGCTGCATCAAACCAGCACGAGCCAATGGTTACCCTATCAAAAATATCCACATGGGATTGTATGGGAATCCATACGAATCCACATAGGAAAGTATGGAATCCATAGGATTTAATGTAGGAATGTATAGATTCCCATGGGAATCCACATAGGAAAGTGTGGGTACATGGATTCCCATGTGAGAAATCCACATGGGAAGTATGGATTCCCATGGGACTCCACATAGGAAAGTGTGGGTACATGGATTCCTATGTGGGAAATCCATATAGGAACGTGTGGATATGTGGATTCCTATATAGAATTCAAATAAAGAAAATGAATATACGTCATGTAAGAACGTGACAGGCCAGTGAGTAGCGTAGAAGACTGTCAACCATGAGGTACGGGTTCAAGTCCACTAGACGCCAGTAGCTTATTCATGAGATAAAAAGATAACATCCACTTTTCAGTGTTAATTTCAATAAATAGTTAATTAGCAGTTATTAATTTATTATTATTTTAAATTTTTCGAATAAAATTTTTTCACCTTTTTGGTATGGGAATTGATGTGGGATTCTTACCCGGGATTCTTATGGGAAATCATGTGGGAATCCATGTAGGATCCCACCATGGATTCTTATGGGAAACCATATGGGAATCTATCCGAAAACGTCATGTGGAAATCCATGTGGGAATCCAGGCTGATTTCCCATATGGATTTTTTTGATAGGGAAGGCAAAAATATGTAAATATTAATATCTTTTTTTCAGGACTCGCCAGGCTTCCAAAAATTTTACTGCTTAATTATGATATTATAAAGTACCAATTTGCCAAATTTCATCAAATTCTGAACGTCAATTCTAAAACCGGTAGTACTACCTTAATTGCCGAAAAAGTACATAAAAATATCTACTTAAAACTGTCTTCCAAGTTTCCGAAATAAAATTCATTAAGTTTTTGGAAACGTTGATGAATTTTACGTAGAAATGTTCTGTACTAAAAATTTCACCATTAAGGATGTCATAAAGTTTTATAATTTTATAAAATTTTGTAACGTTACTCAAATTGTATAAAAAGAAGGATAACTTTTGAAGAAGTCGTCTTATAAAAAATTTGTTAAAAAATCTTTTTAGCAGAACATTAAATGTTATACAAAAAGTATGTACTTGTCTTGTTGAATATTGATTCGTCAATTAGTAACAAAATTTCAAAATTAAATAGTAAAGTACAAAAAATGGATCAAAATCAAAATCATCCAAAAAGAAATGAATTATTATAAACACTAATCGAATATTAAAACGTAACATACGATCAATAGTTATAATTATTTCAAACAATAAATTCGTAATTTTTATGTTTGATTTGTAGTATTTATTATTTGAATGCTAAAGGTTAATAATGATATAAAAAAAATTATGATTTTAAATGTTTAAAATCGATGTGTAGTAGCTAAAAAAATTAAATTGTAATACTCAATTAATAATTCAAATTTTCATATTTCTGACTGCGCATATTAAAATGTATCCTAATATGGGAAGCATTGCAAATGGGCGACATTGTAAAATGTTCTAAGTGAAATAGTAAAGTTTGACCGAATTATTAAAATAAACTTTGTAATTATTACTTTCGTTGACTATTAGAAAGTATATTTTAAACTCATCGATTGCCAACGAACAACAAGATTATATATTACCGAAAAACAATTTAATGTAAAATTTTAAAGTTATGTTCAAAAAACAGTTATTTTAATTTTTAAAAATCAAATATCTCACGAGCGAATTAACCGATTTTGACGAGATTAGCGGCATTCACCCCAATTATATAAACGATAATAGTTATTCGATCATATAAAAAACGATCCGAGAAAAAGTTTTGAACTAATATGAAAAAATCATTTGTTTGGAAATTTTTCGGTCACGATTTCTCTTCAATGCATCAACCGATTTTGGTGGGGTTGGTAGCAATCAACGTCGTTTTTTCAAGCGTAAAAATTGATTAGATTTTGGAATTGATCGATACGTTAGTTGGAAAGTTATTGCAAAAAAAAAATTTTTTTTTAGATTTATCAAAATCTATTGGTTCGAATCAGTTTAAACAGTACGGTGATTTCATAGATTTACTTTTTCAAATAAAATGTCCGGAAAAGTGATTTATCATAATTGGAATGAACACTATGCGTTGTGCACTTTTTAATTTCAAAAACATTTTGACATGTAACTTTTTTTTAACTTCCCACTAAGAAAATTGAAAATTTTCCACTGGAGGGAAGTTATTGATTTCGGTCCGACTTTCGAAAGACGAGTTTTCATTTGATCTCCACGTTTGTGTGTGTGTGTGTGTTTGTAAATAAATTTTTGTCGTACGGTTTCTCAAAAACGAATCAACCGATTGAATTCTGCGACACGTCATTCAAAAGGGTTTATCGAAACTTAGATCTGATTAGATTTGAGAGTTAATTCATCGAGCCATTCCGAAGAAATTAAAAAAAAAACCATAAAAAAAAAATTTGAATTTTTATGTTTTTTAAAAATAACTTTAAAGCGAGCGTAAAAATCATAGTAAAACCTTGTATACATTTTTTGCCCTTTAATAACTGCGTCGAATGCATTTTTGAAAATGAAAATCGAACCATGCATTCAAAAATAATAGTTATTTAAAATTTTCACGCAGTTGGCGGCATTCGACGCAGTTTTATCATCCTCATAGGTAATTTTCAGATTTTAATTGATCAAATCGAAAATTTCAGAGTAATCCCGAAAAAACACTTTTTTCGGTTTTCTTTCGTTCACGATAACTCACCAACGAATCAACCGATTTCGACCGGACTGGCGGCGTTCGACGCGGTTTTTTTATGTTAAAAGCTGATTAGTTTTTAGAATTGATCGTTGAAGCCGTTTAAAAGTTATTCCAAGAAAACCACTTTTCGAAAAATTTTTTTTTGTAGTTTTTTTGCAATTTCTCAAAATCTACCGGTCCGAATCGGTTCAAATTTTCATAATAACTTCCCGATTTTTGAAAATCTGAGATTTTTAGCGGGAAGTTAAAAAGTTATTTCGGAAAATAAAAATTTTTTTCTCGAATTTCTGAATATTTTCGCTTATTCCTTTTTTATTTATAGTTCTACGACAAAAAGTTACTAGATCAAAGTTGAAGAAAATTTAATTTTCAACAAAAAATGTTGACAAATTTTTTTTATCAAATAAATAGTTTAAAAGATATATCGTAAAAACCATTTCAACCCCTATTTTCAAGATGGCGGCCGTGGGACAAGGGTGGCAACCCCACAAACGTGGTTTTAGCTTTTGTAACTTTTCAATGGACTATTCGTACCATACCCTTTGTATAAACCAGCGCAATTGTGGAAGAATTTTGAACTGTTATTTATAGCATACAGCTGGACACTTTTTCAAATTTTCTCCCATATGAGATGATTCTCCTTACCTCTACCCTCCATAACACCGCCCTAAAAGGGACGTGTAGCTTGTACATACTTACTTTTGTAATATAATAGTTGTAACCACGAATATATCGTTTACTTATTAATAGCTCCTTTATTCCACTATCCTCTTATCATGATTAAGGTTGGCCTAAATTAATTGTAATAATAATACCTGAGACTTAACTTTTCCAATCCTTTACTGGTGACTGATACCTTGGTCGAAGCAGGCGGGATCAGTGGCTGATTGGTCTCTCTTGTATCCAATGTATTTGCTGGCTCCAGATGAAAGCTTTCCGAATTCCAATTCACAAATTAGCTTCCTTCTCGATGGTTCTGAATCTCGATGGCAATAGTATATTACATACCTAGGCCAGTAAAATAAGAAAAGTCTCAGATCACATGTAATTGTTGGCCGAGGCGAAGCCGAGGTTGACAAACATGTGATCTGAGGCTTTACTTTTTAGTGGCCAAGGTGTGTATACTTTTTTTCTGCACGACGTAGCCGGAATGTGGCAACTTTGTTTAGCGCAGCGGCCAGAAAAATGATCACACAGCACTATACTGACTATACTGTTTTGCCAAAAAGGACTACTCTCTCAAAAGCGTATAACGTAGCTTTTTCCCAACGGTAGATCTCAAAACAAACTATAATTTACTACTTTACACTTCGTCCATCTCAGTCATTTCTCGATCCTCCAGGAACCCCGACAGACGCCAGCCGACTTTTGTTTCACTGGTATCGGCAACCGGGATACGATAAACTTAAATTTTATGTTCCTAGAAAACCAAGATAGGCCTTGACGGTAACGGAATACCTCGGTGTTGCTCAGTTATGCTGGTTATGGAGAGAGGGTCGGGATTCGGTCACTCAGAGGAAATAATTTCCACACAAAACGGGACTAAACGATAATTAGTACACAAATCGGTACTCCCAAATTAATTTTCAATCTTAATAATCGGTAAATAAATTAAATCGATATATAAAATATCGCGGAAGCAGTCCTAAACGACACGAAACAAAGACTATGGCTTGGGCCATAGGTCTACGGTAACAGCATGCGTGAGGCACGCCAGCTTCGGTACGAGAGACTCACTTGACTCTCAAGCGATGCTCACTTAACGAGAGCTCGCAATCGACTCCTTTTATCGATACACATTTAACGCTGCCTTGCAGCGACGGTACGTCCGTCCTCCATGAGGACTTCTACAAGACTCTTTTAATAATTATTCCGGTCCTAAGCCGGACTTCCACACTAATGATCCTTACTCTTTCGTTACTCAAGCCAGACTGCTTTACAAAACAATCCTTACTCATCCACGACTCTGGCCAGACTGCCTCTCACCGTACCCCTACTACATTTATACCACCTGCTACATGCACGCATGCTCAACTCACCTGCACGCTACTTTCAGACACACATATCCCCCATATTCACTTCTACACTCACACAACTAGAGTCCCAGACCTATCAGTGATTCTGCTCCCCTGGGAGCTCAGACAGAACTCGCGACTACCCTCGAGCATCAAGCAATCGAGGCCTGACAACCGCAACCTACCGCATGAGACTGCCAAAACTCCCGTACTTTGGGGCGACGACATTCCAGTCGCTCCTCTACAGTAATCACCTCGTTCGAAGAGGCTGAACTTAAGTTCAGTCGTCGGTAACTGACCGGGAGACACAATATATCGGTCACTTTCCCGCAGTGCAGCTGGACATCCTCGAGACACCAACTTACGCACACACACTCAATAGTCCTCAACACTACACAACATCGTACTCACACAGCATAAACTCACAATATCACTGAAATATACTACTACTGGAACGCTACATAAAATTTAACGTTACAAGCGTCATTGGCTCAAAAAGTCCCGATGTCTCTCTTGCTGGCTCTTGTATAACCTTGAACTCCAAGTTCTCGAACTTTCCTATTGTTGTCCTCGCTTCATGTTCCGGGGACAGCAGTGGGGACTTTCGATTTGCACGGTGACAAGTCGAAACTACTTGTCAAAATCGAACGGTAAGGAAAGCCCTTATTTACCGTGGCGTCAATAAGGTGGTCAATAACGACCATGGGAAATTCGATTTTCCCTGTTACAAATTATTAATAATGGAAGTATAGTCCAGCTTTACAATAGCTGTATCTTAAATTTTCCCAAAAATTTTTTTCCGTGTAGAGATTAATTTTATATCATGAGCTTGCAGATACATTTTACAAAAATTCAAAATGTTAATACGTTTCAAAATTATTTCAGGGAGAACCAGTAAAAATATGACGGACAGTGTAGGCTGTGGGTATTTTGCTCAATAGGTATTTTGTTTTTAAATCAATTATTGTGATACCTATTTTTACTGTACTGTTATCGTTTTATTAAGGCATAAAAAAATTAATTTTTCTAAAATTAGTCATATATTGACCAATATCATTTAATTATTAATGACACATCATTGAATAACATTAGTGTGTTAGGGATATTTTGTGGTGTAAAGTTTTTTTCTGACTTATTTAATTTATTTTATAGTAGTAAACGCATTATACAATATACTTTTCGTAATTTATGGTAGTTTTTCAAGTTGATATCATGTTTATATTGCATCAATGTTACTGTGGATATTTTGTCTTAGATATTGAGCTATGTGACGGAATATTAATTCAGTAATTTTCAGTTGTTAATTAATTTTTCTTTTTAAGATGAATCAGAACCACTAATTACTACTTTTGATAAAGGAAGTAACTATTTACTTGGTGCAGAACTCAAATATCAAAATGGTCAGTGGGAAGTTTACATAACCAAAAAACAAGACTACGAAGTGCAAACTATGCGAAACTATGTTTTTTGGATCTCTAAAGGTTCCGATAGTTATTCAATTGGCCTTTACATTGATAATATTGATGATAATGCACCTATAATTCAACCACCAGAGCGGAACTGTGCTATAAAAGTTCGAGAGATAAAATAAATTTAAACGACCATCTCGATTTATAAATTGATGTATAATTTTTTTTTTAGGAGAACTATGAAGGTAGGAGTAATTGTACATATCAAGTGAGTGATGCTGACGGTTGGGTTGATCAAGTAGTTATAACTCTGACATCATCTGTAAAGGTTTTTATTTCAGTTTCATAGATTTTTTAATCTAAAACATGTTTTACTGCAGTATAAGCCTCGACAACTTACGACTAGGCTTTACTCTGATATAAGCTTACGTATCTAATAAAATTATATTTATTTTAACATTCAAGGAAGATATCAAACGCTTTTACATCCTCAGTGAAAAAATTAACGAATATGAAGTAAAAGTATATTTTGGCATCAATAAACCTCTGGATTTTGAAACGATTTCAATGTATATGTTATACATCAATGCAACCGTAATTAATACTTTTAATGATTAAGTTTGCAAACGATTAAAAACAAAACATAAGATAGTACGAAAAGTGATATGTGTTTGTTTTTAATGTAGGATAATAGCAATAAAACAGGTAGTTTGACAACAATTCTTGAAGTCATTGATATGCCAGATGAATCACCAAAATGGGCTCGCTTAACAGCATCAGAGACGCTGAAAGAGAAATCTACACACGTATGATTTTAAGAATATTTTGTGCAATTTTCAATTTATCTAAATATGCGTAGGCACATAAATATTAGTAAACTATGAAGACATTTGTGAAAAAAAAAAAAAAAGTATATCGCATGATCATTAAATAAGCTTACTTGAATAAGTAAAGTTCAACTAAAATTTTATTCAGATTTTTTTCCAGTAAAGATGATTTTTTTTTTTTTTTTTTTCAAGAAGCACCCTTTGTAGTTTACGATATTAGATCATAATTTTAAGAAAAGCTTTTACATCGCATGCTTATTTTTTTCCTATATTTATGGAGTTTTTGTAAATTTTTTAATCCTGTGTGCCTCAACCAACCACTCTCTTCCTAACTTTTTATTTTATTTCTTGCGCAAGCTACTATTTTTTTTTTCAGACATTTCTAGTTACGGCAGTTGATGGTGATATTCAAATAAATGCTGAAATAAATTATAAAATTCAAGTTCTAGATAAAGGTGAGTTGCTATCATCCTTGACATTCTTTTGAACTTTCTTCTATAATATATTTACGGTTAAGAATTTCGTCGTTGACAATTGGATATTTTTAACGAATTTGTTTTCTACCAAATTGCTGAGCTTACCTCGCAAATGGAGCTCTAATAGCTATTGTGTACATTTCGGGAGAGATTCATTTTTTTTAACTACCCGCCAAGAAAATCAATGATTTTCCAAAAATGGGGAAGTTATTGGTTTCACCCCGTTTTGCAAAAATCAAATTTTCATCAGATCTTGTCGTTTTAAGGCCACAGGTAGCTTCACTGATGACCCCCGCGATGTTGTCACTGTGTGTGTGTGCACACAAAAAACAAATTTCTTGCGCCAAGAAAATTTTAAGGAAAAAAAAAGTTATTTTGGAGCAAGAAGAAATTTTTTTGGCTCAAGAAATTTATCTTGTCTCAAGAAACTTTGACTTCATTCAATTGAAAAACAGCAGACACAGCAATTAAAAAATTTTTGAGGACCTGGATCAAGTATGATTTCTATGTACTTCAATTGAATGGATCTGAATCTGAAGTGTTTTTAACTTTCCGCTAAGAAAATCAAAGATTTTCAAAAATCGGGAAGTTATTGGTTTCACCCCGTTTTGCAAAAATTGAGTTTTTATCAGATCTAGACGAATAAAGGTCACAGAAAGCTTCCCTGACTATCCCTGCGAGGTTGTCACTATGTCGGTAAGTATGTGTGTGTGTGAAAGTAGTGAACCGCTTATAAATTTTGAACGGCTTGACCGATTTTATCGCGGTTGGTGCCATTTGAAAGGGCTTGACCGAACTTAGATTTTGAACACAATTGAGACCGATTTGAATCGGTAGATTTTGAGAACTCTCACAAAAACTACAAAAAACATTTTTTCAAATGTGGAATTTTTTGAATAACTTTTAGACGGCTTGACCGATTGATTCCAAAATCTAATCAGCTTTTAACACCATAAGAACATGTCGATCGCTACCTGTCCGGTAAAATCCGGTTCATTCTTTCGTGAGTTATCGTTATGGAAGAAAATCGAAAAAAGTGTTTTTGCAAAATTACTCCTAAATACCTTGTTCAATTAATTTCCCTATCAAAAATATCCACATGGGATTGTATGGGAATCCATACGAATCCACATAGGAAAGTGTGGGTACATGGATTCCCATGTGGGAAATCCATTTAGGAACGTGTGGATATGTGGATTCCTATATAGAATTCAAATAAGGAAAATGAATATACGTCATGTAAGAACGTGACTCAGGCCAGTGAGTAGCGTAGAAGACTGTCAACCATGAGGTACGGGTTCAAGTCCACCAGACGCCAGTAGCTTATTCATGAGATCAGAAGATAACATCCACTTTTCAGTGTTAATTTCAATAAATAGTTAATTAGCAGTTATTAATTTATTATTATTTTAAATTTTTCGAATAAAATTTTTTTCACCTTTTTGGTATGGGAATTGATGTGGGATTCTTACCCTGAATTCTTATGGGAAATCATGTGGGAATCCATGTAGGATCCCACCCTGGATTCTTATGGGAAACCATATGGGAATCCATCCGAAAACGCCATGTGGAAATCCATGTGGTAATCCAGGCTGATTTCCCATATGGATTTTTTTGATAGGGTTATACTTTAAAATTCTTTATGATGCTTCAAAAACTGCGTTGAATGCTGCCAACTGCATGAAAATTGGTTCATTCATTCAAAAGTTGTTGCAGTTTGAAAATTCAAAAAATCGTGTTCTATTAAACTTTCATCAGAGTTTTGAGATCGAGCACTCAAAATCACACAAAAATCATATTTTTAGCTTGAAGAGCTCAAAAACGTAATGTGTAATTTTGAGCGCTTTACAAAATGAGCGCGAAGTTGCAAGAATGGCTCTAGGGTCAACCGTCATCCTAATTTTTTTTTCAAGTAGATGACCTCCATAAATGTAATATAGCGGTCACTTGATATGTTGAAAAAGAAACTGTTGTTACTTTTAAATTATCAGACACAATTATCAAAACTTAAGATAATTGGGTTGAGGATTTAATGACATTTACCAAATGTTTCAATGTAGTAAATATCAAGCTTTTATCACTCATTCAGAACTTGTTATATTTATTCGTTAATAAAAAATTTCGATTGATATTATTTTAATTATTTACTTTTTAATATTGAATAAAAATTATCGATCGATAATAAACCTTCGCGGTCTTGAAACCACTATCGATCCATGGTGGCTTGACCGTGGTAAAATCGTAAATCCATCATGGATCTACCGTGATTTCACCGTGATTTTGTAACATTTTGTCATGATGGTTCCACCGAGGATTTATTCCGAATCCACGGTGAATTCTCAGTGGAGCTATCGCTTAACCATGGAAGAACTGTCATGGCAAAATGTCACAAAACTACGGTGGATCCATTGTCGTTTCTTGGTGGATCCACGATGATCCTGGTTTTACCGTGGATCCACAGTGGTTCCACGATGGTTGCAAGACCGCGAGGACGATGATGAAGTAACGATGATAAAAACAGTTCCGGGAGTTGAAACATTGCTTAGAAAATTTTCTCCTCTTTCAGGATCTTTATTCCTATTCTATCTGTTTCTTATAATCATTAAGCTATCAACAAACAGTTAAAGCGTTCTTTCTGTTTATATCTATAATGTTAAACAGAAATTGAAAAGATAAAAAGTACACAGAAAAAAGAAAAATGGAAAAATTACATTATATAATTTAAGCGTGGCCTGTCATAGAGAAAACTGAAAAATTACAGTTTCAAATTATAATTATTACAGGTTTTAGAAGAATGACATTGTATATAGAATGTAATATTTATATTTTAATGTAATATTTACAATCTGAAACTGTAATTTTTTCAGGTTTCTTTACGACGGACTACGTTTACATTATGTAATGTAATTTCTTCGTTTTTCTTTTTTCTATGTATCCCTTTTTTTGAATTAGATCCAGCATCGAATAAGCTGTTGCTTAAATTTTCCCCATAATTCTTACAATTTTTCGTAGAACACTCACGTTTCGATTAGAGCAATAAATTAATCTGATGCGGCATTATTTGCAATTGAATGAGGTTAGTAAGAAAGGCTTACAACATAATGTGTTAAGAGACATTATCAATATCAAAATCTTAAATTTGGCTATGTCTGGTTAAATTTAGTTGTATTTTATGGAACATACTGAAAAATTTTAAGACTTATTAAAAATGATCAATTTAGATATATTTAGTTACAATTGTTAATTAAAATATTTTAACGGTCTTATCATAATTTTCAGATGAAGAAGACTATTTTAATGTCGACATATCAACAGGAGTGGTGACAATTAACCCTATAGATCGTGATACTTTGAAAAAAGACGTTTTTCGGTTTGTAATAATTGCATTTGAAAAAGAAGACATTTCTTCAACAGTTAATGCAACGATCGTTGTCATTATTGAAGACATCAATGACCATGAACCTGAAATATTACCTGAAACGCTCTCAATCACGATAAAAGAAGGGAAATATACGACTTTAGAATTCGAACAACCAGTTATGATTACCGATCCTGATTTAGTAAGATCGATTTAGAATTACTTTTTATTATTCAAGTTGAATAGAGGTATTCGTGAAATGATTTTCTGAAATCAATAGTAATTTACACACTCATAAACAGACTACCAATCTTTACATCGACACATTTCTGCAAACATGTATTACTATAGTTAAAGATGTAAATTAATAAGAATACTGACTCAACTTGATTAATCAAAATTCGATTGACTCGATTGCAAAAATAAATAGCCGCATGCTATTCGAGTGGAAATTTTGATAATTTTACTCCGATTTATTTTGCAGGCGGAAAATGCTCAATATTCTGTTCATTTAACCGATGATTCTGATTATAAATGGCATTCAGCTTTTCTGATAGTTCCAAATACTGGTTATCAGAATACTTACTTTACTATTTCAGTTAGTGATGCATTGCTGTTAGACTATGAAGATGAAAATTGGAGAAATATAAAAATCGAGGTTAAAGATTTCATTCATTTCTAATATAAATTATTTTCGTAACTTATCGACTGTAGTGATTCATTTAATAAAAAATAATCGTTTAATTTTTGTTATTGTTAAATTAGATCCAAGCTACAGAAGTAGCGAATCAAAGTCATGTTGGAAAAAGAATTGTTTCTATAGATTTAGAAAATTTGAACGATGAATTTCCAATTTTTCAAAATAATTCTCTCACAGTATCAATTCCAGAAGATGTGGGAAATAATCATTACATTTGCACAATCCTTGCTACTGATCGGGACGTGAATGATACTGTTAAGTAAGTTCTTATATTCACTAATAATTTGATATATTAAAGATATTCACTTAAAACTCTGTCACTCTGAATCATACAAATTTTTGCAAATAATCAGACATTCAATAGTGGGTCAAAAAGGTTTTAAAATAAATGAATCAACAGGAGTAATCACCACTGCCTTAGATGATAGTTATCATTTAGATTATGAATCGATGTCGGTTATTATTCTCCAAGTAATTGCAATTGATTTAGCTAATCACACAACGTATGCAACATTAACTATTAACCTCATTGACGTCAACGATGTTCCTCCAAAACTTTATTTGGTAAATTTTAATCGTTATAAGACTTTAAAATTAATACATATCATAAGACTATAGATTTCTTTGAACTCAAATACTTGTAAATCAAATTTCAGCCTACAAGCAAAGCATCACTCTTAGAAGAACTACCGATTAACTCATCAATAGATTATATAATTCAAACTACTGATCCAGATAGTGATGCCAAGTTAATATTCAGTATTGATTGGGATAGTACTACAGCTTTAAAAAATAGTGTTGAAGTTGATCCAAGTTATTATTGTAGGTAAGATCCTGATTTTATACAACTAATAATAATGTGTCGATTTATTGATCGTAGTAATTTCGTCGTGGAATTTGATAGATAAACATTGCGTCTCATATTATAATTAAATAAAACAAGCTTTCGAATTTCTTTCAGGCATTTAGATATTGTTACAAATTATCCTAAGAAACAAACTGGTTATGCTGAGGGATATATTTCAATATCACGACGAATAGATTACGAAGCATTGGATGTTATATTTCTGACTGTTGTGGTTACTGACCTGAATACCGTTCATAACGCTAACTCAACCCTAGGTACAATTTTTCTTCACGAAATATTGACATATTAATCAACTTTTTGAAATAATTTTTATATTTGTTTTGTCAAATGTGGTTTTTTGGAATAAAGTTTAAACGGCTTGATGGTTCAACTCCAAAAACTAATCAGCGCTTAACCTCAAAAAACCACGTCGATCGCCACGTCTGATCAAAATCGGTTAATTCGTTCGAGAGATATCGTAAACGAAAGAAAACGGAAAATAGTGTTTTTCCGGAATCACTCCGAAATTCCTAGCGCGATCAATTTGAAATTTAAGATCCTTTGTAAAGCTTGAAAAACTGCGTCGAATGCTGCTAACCGCATAAAGATCGGTTTATTCATTCAAAAGTTATTGCGGTTTAAAAGTTCAAAAAGTAGTGTCTTATCAAATCTCTATCAGACTTTTGAGCTCAAAGAGCTCAAAAGCATAGGAAAGCAATCTCTTTGAGCTCGGAGAGCTCAAAATAACTCATTAATTGTATTTTTGAGCTCGAAGAGCTCAAAAACGTTATTGGTGCAATTTCAAGCGCCGAAGTATGGATTAACTTTTGAACGGCTCATCCGATTTTTTTAAAGTGGTTTTTTTGAAATAACTTTTGAACGGCTCTACCGATCGATTTCAAGAACTAATCAGCTAATGATAGATAAACTCTGCACAGGGATTCAACATGTATCATTTTTAAGGAATTTATTATCTCCAATTTAACTCTTTTACAAGGAGAAAATTCAGTAATTCCGCGCATTCACTAGAGGTTTTAGTATTAAAAACTGTCAGTGTGCAGTGACTAGTATTGAGAACCTTCAGCAGAGAGCGCGTGATCACTGAAATTTCTCTTTATAGAAAAGATAAATCTTTTAAAGGTGGTAAGATCCTTGAAAATGATATATGTTGAACTTTTGTAAAAAACCTCTCTGTCAATATTTTTGATTTTATCAACAATTTAGATGAATTTTTGGGTAAGACGACACAATGTTTAGTGTGTTCATTTTTTGAGAAAATAAAAAAAAAATTTTTAAAAAGAATAAAATTTCAGACAAGGAAATTTTTTCTACAAGTTTTTTTTGCAGCTGCAAAATTTTTCTACATGAAATTTTGTTAACAATGAATAACTCTTCTGAAAAAGTCCGAAATCTTAAAACTACAATGGCTTTTTATGGCAAGTTAAAAGGTTTTCCCATTTAGTAACAGATTGTCAGATTTTTCAAGAAAAATTACACATTCAAGAACTGTTATTCATGCTCATGAATAATAATTCTCAGTTTTTTCAGAAAAATATTTCTACAAGGAAGTGTCTATTACTGATTATATTTTACCGTTAAACTCGTCATTAAAAGGAAAATTTAGGATAGAGAGAGAAGAAAGAATGAAGGAAAAGAGCGGCCTACTCAGTGGAAATTTTTCAGCAACTGAAAAAATACTCTGAACTTTGGTTATCAGAAGTAATTTCTTATAGCTAACACCATTATGACAATATTATAATTAAAATATCGTTTACGTTATTATTTTTTGATAGATAGGTTAACTAATCTGTATTCTCTTAAAAAAAAATCAATGGAATTTCACTGGTGAATCAGTGAACAAAATTTCTGAGAGTATGCGCGCTGGTATGTCCACTGCATGGTTAAATCAGTGAAATCCACTTATCCACCAGTAAAATTGTCTTCACTAGTTGGAATCAGTGAAATTCTACTAGTTTCTTTTAAGAGTGTAGTTTCAGAAACTATAAATGTACTTTTCTCTCTGTATTTAAATTTTAGAAATATTCTCTCGGGCAGGACTGGTTTTTAGCAGAGAAAAAAAAATGTTCAATGAAAATTCACAAAATTGAGAGAGTAACGAGTTTAATTATTAACTTAATTGCCATGAAACAATTTTTTCGATTTATTATATCATTTTAATTTAATTTGATATGATTTTTATTTTTTAGCTTCACTCACCATTTATATTATTGACATTAATGATAATACACCAATTTTCAACAATATTGAACCAATGAGTGTGAGTGAAAATCAACTATATGATACCGTTATTGGTACTATAACAGCTGTTGATGCAGATGGGCCTTTTTTCAATCGGATATTTTACTCTATCGAGTTAGTGAACTCAGAAACTTTATTATTAATTGCAAAAATAATATATTATCTGTTTCAATTCATATGTAATAGAATTTTTTTGTTATCAAAAACCTAGACCAGTTAATAACACCGAACATGATTTAATTCAAATTAATAATAAGACTGGAGTAATAAGAGTTGGTAAAGACAAAGCAATAGACGCCGAAAACTATGAATATCTTTATTACAATATTTCAGCGAGTGATGGAGATAATGTTAACACCACCAAGGTATACTATGTGTTTCTAAATAAAATGATTCTTGAATAGAAAAAGTAAGAGTGCTATGGTCGTTAAGATTTAATAATTAATACAATCAATTTATCCTAAGTGTTATAATTTACAATAAAAGCAGGGCTTTATAAAAATGCCTTCTCAGATAAAATTATCCCAAACCGAAGTACTCGCGATGAAACACCAATAAAAATGAATAATTATTTTTTTAACTTCCCGCTAAAAAAATCGAAGATTTTCAGTGAAACTAAGTTTTTTTTCCTTGGTAAAAATGATCATAAAAAAATTAAGTATTTATATTCGGTAATTATTTACGTCAATTTAATAAAATGCAGACGTAATTATTTGCCACCTATCCCTCGAAAGTTTAAATTATGAAGCAATAATGACAAAAAATGATGTATGTCATTTGGTCACTAAGTGGTGGTTTTGACAACGACGATTTTACGATATTTCCTTTAAAGTTTGTGACACGAATGTACGGAAATGATCATAAATTTTCGTCCTCGGCTGCGCTACGGACATTAAAATTACGCCTGTTTTCGTACATTTCCGTCACGAACCTTAAGCTCATTTCACAACATCGTCGTAGTCAGAAAATCGCCACTTTACGACCATATGACATAAATTACTATTTCTTTAGATCTCGACGTTTGAAGATCACAGGAAGTTTTGCTAACTATCCCCGCGAAGGTGTCACTGTGTGTGTGATTTTTTTTTTTTAAGTGAAACTTCTTTAGAATTGTTGTGATTTCAAACCGGATGCAACGCAAAAAACGACAGGTAAGAGACACAAATACTAAAATGTGTACCATGAAGCCAGGAAAGAATGAGACAGAAATATACATACTATTTTATATTATCGGTCTTTCCTCTTTGTGCCATACTTCATAGCGTCCCCACTCCCGTCTTCTAAGCATAGTCGCCTGTAATTTGTGAGCCAGAGTGAGAGAACAGATGTCGGTGTGTATGTATATTGCACACTGTTTAATACGTGCTTGTATTTGAGCATTTATACATAAAAATTTGATCAAATATATCCCAGAGGTATCGCGAATTCTCAAAAAGAATTATGATAAAATTCCGATGATTTTAAGTAGGGATTTTAACATAAATTTTGCATCAGATACAGCACTTCCTTTGATTGAGTTTCTCGATACAACATTTAATTTAAAAATGTGTAACAATCGCACTCAATCAACTACGAGATCAAAAACGGTAATAGATGCAGTATTTCAAAGATATATCAACCAAATTGAAACTAAAACATTTGTATCGTATTTTAGTTATCATAAGCCTCTTGTATCATTTGTTGAAACTGAGAATATGGAACTTGAGCAATAGATTATGTAACATATGTTAAATAAAATATAAAATATCTTTTAAAAGTTATATACATTCATCTCATTCTTTTGTCGATTTACTGAAGTTTCACTTCTATCGTGTGTGAATCGCACACACACCTTTTGCATGCCTTAAGCGCGAACGCGCGAAGGCATAGCTCTGCTATCGCCAAAAAATTAAAATACCCCGATTTCCTCGGATTAAATCGCCTTTTAAATTGTTTATACATAAAGAAATTATACAAAACACGCTTTGTTGCTAAGAGAAATGATTACTGAACAGTTTAAATATTTTTTTATAATTATTTATAGCCATCAAATAATAAAAAAATACAGAAAAAACCTGATTTCACGGTATATGGTGTCATTTTTTCAAGTTCGCATGGAGAGGTAAACCTTATAACTCTTGAGGAATTTCATTTTATCACTCAATCTTTTTTTTTAAACTGTTCATTAGAGTTTTCCGGATAACTGTGGGAAAAAATCGAAGCTTAAAATTTTTTTACATAATTAAAATTAATTTATTTCGGCTGGCAGTTTGATCCATTTTTTATGTTTTGGTCAGCCATATCTATTTTTTTTCTGAAATATAGACTGAGTATGTAACTGTACTACAGCCGAAACTATATAGTAGTGTTTAACATATTTATGTATATTATGAGCGCTTAAGGCATGCTCATTTGGATTTTCCAAACTTTTTTTTATTTTTATTTTATAGAAAAGCGAAAAAATCTTCATAAGAGACCGCTAACTTTGAAAGATGATGGTCAGTAGTATGGGATTCTTATCCACTAAAAAAAACTCCTCTCTCCTACTCCGTAGATAGTACAGAGATGACTGGTCGGAACCGCGTTAGCATTACTTTAATCCAGTCCATCTTGCGTCTCAAGACGCTTACTCCTGGTTACTGGTCTCTTCCTGCGGTTTTTTCTTTTAGAAGGCACTGCGCGTAGGCTGCGACAGCTGACCAGTTATCTTCTTTTCTGAGCATGCAGGCTATCAAGCTCTCGGGGGAGAGTGTGGTGCCTATAATTTCTTCGGTGCTGCTTCTGTAGTCCTTCCACCGTACACACTCGAAGAAAGTGTGTTCGGCGTCCTCGATTTTGTCTGGGCAGTATTTGCACGTCGGTGTGCGGTGCAGCCCCATCTTAAAGAGGTAGGCGTTGAATTGTCCGTGTCCCGTCAATAGCTGTGTGAGGAAGAAGTCCGTGTCTCCATGCTTCCGAGAAAGCCAGATGCTGATGTTCGGGATCAGTCGCGCCGTCCATCTGTCCTGCCACTTTTGCTGCGTTTCGACCTTTATCGTCGCTCTTGCGTCCTTCATGTTTTCGTCACTATTTTTAACGTCATAGAGTTTTGCTCTCTCAAGCGCTAGTAAGTCGATGGGCGCGGCTCCCGCAATGACCAATACAACCGCCTCGGAAACCGTGCGTTTCAAGCTCGACAAAAGTAGGAAGGTCCAGGGATGGCCTGCCGATCTACCGCTTTTCAGATTTTTTTCAAGAACACGTCTGTTACAATGACCAATGCAACTTGCTTTTTGATTCATCGTTTTAAATAATTATGAATAATAACTAATTTCATCTTTCACGTTTGTTTTCTAGATTGATATATATGTTATTGATATGAATGACGAAGAACCTTATTTGTTGAATAATCAACTTTCATCAACAATTCATATTCCAGAGAAGTCTCCAAATAAAATGAAGATAGTTACACTCATTGCTAAGGACGACGACCGAACTTGTGAGATATATCTTCAAATACCATATAAAATTGTTATTACAATTATTTATATGATCAACATGACTAATACAAATAAAATTTGAAAAATCTTTTCAGATCCTTACAATAATGTATCATATCTTGTAAATACTAATCATTCCGATTCGTTACAATATTTTAAATTGGGTAGATTCGATGGCTTACTTCAAATAAACTTAGCTGATAATTATATTCTTGATCGAGATTTTGGTTCTCCGATTCATACTTTGAATATAAAGCTGAGGGATAATTATCTTATTGAGGGAATGACATGTAAGTTTAACTAGTTTATTGAAGTAGTGATCACACTCATTATTAACGGCCAGGGCCACAAAGTTGATATTTTCAGGTTAGCGGTAATTTTTCGATTTGGTAAAATTACCACTCTGATAACTTAAGCACGTAAGCAATTTCAGTTCTCAAATGTTGAAAATAGAATTCGCAAGCGGTACAATTGCTATCATTAATGCCTGGGCACGAAACAAGTAAGTTGTAACCAATTCCAACCGAGGCATTAATGATGGCGATTGTACTACGAATCGTTGTAAAAATTAATTATCACGGTTATCGATGGGCGTGCTTGCTATACTAAGAATTTTCTGAGATGAGTAATCTGATCAGCGTCGAAAATTGAAATGGTTAAGAACTTTTTTGTATCGAGACTAGGGTACTTTTTTTTCAACAACTTTTTTTTCGGTCTCATCGTTAAATTTTGTTGAATAGACCCAAATAAAAATTCCCTGAAAGTTTGGGTCCTTAATATTAATATCAAGTCCTCGACCAAGGCGTGTAAAGATTTTCTGTTAAAAAAATACAGAAGCTCTGAATTTTTATCTTTAAATTTATATATCTCAGTGGCATTTCATAGAATCGTTTCGAACATAGGAGGATTTTTTTTTTAATTGAATGCTCTACAAAAGTGTGGCTAAGCCGTAACTTGAACTAGCGAGGTGGTACAAGCCCTCTAAACTCAATCTTTCCATGAAATTCGCGTTTTTTCGCATTTATCTCGTGAATGACAAGAGCCATAGAAAAAGTATTAGAAACAAACTTGTCGAAATTTAATTTTTCTACAAGAAAAGGTCCTTAGCACCTAGTTGCTGAAATCAATATTTCCGTATATATTTATTGACATTTTTCGTAATTTCAAATTTTTATCGAAAATCGAGTCAAATTATAAGAAATAGCTTTTTTTATTATCCATTACTACTTTCTTCACGTATTCCTTTTTTTAAAGATGGAACGGTTAGAATATTTTCAATAAAAATCTTAAATTATCTGAAAATCTACCAAGTAGTAGCTCGGTCACTAAGATAACGGACATGAAACTATTGGAGTTGTCAAATGAGTTATTTATTTCTGTTGCTAGCTGATTTTTCGCTCATTTTAATCAATTAAAACTTGACTAATTATCGTGATCGACACAGTATGAAATGTGAGAAGAGATGTAATATTAAGTCGACGATGCTAAAAATATATATTATGATATATGCCTGAGGACGTGCAAATAAGATGTACGAAACGTCGCTAAATAATAAAGTTTTTTAGCATTTTTATTAAGATCCTACATCCTCTTAACTTTAATTATATCTATACACTGTATGTCAATCAATATATTCACATTGTCATGTTCTATCTCGGATTGAAAAACTTGCCCTGATATACAACATGGATTCAAAAATCTAATTGTTAAATTATATATAAAAAAATAAATCATTTATGATATGTGCGTAAAATTGCATAACTTTAAAACAATTGTGTTAGTTTTGTAAATTTTTTTAGAAATATATTAATATGAAAACTAAAATTAACCAATTCCTTTGAGTGCTAAACACAAGATAGATAAAATTTCAACCCTAACCAAGCACTGGATAAATACTAATGCAACAACTACCAGACACTTGGTGGGTACAAAGGCGACACGAATGCGACACGATAGGTCCAAGTGCGATACGTATGGGACACTTGACAGGTAAATATGCGACACGAATGTAACACTTGACTGTTACAAGTGTGACACGTATGCGATGCTTGACTGATACAAGTATGACACGTACCGGACACTTAGTGGGTACATATGTAACACGTAAGCGACTCTAGTACCTTTGATAGGTACACTCGATGTGTCTATAATCAATGTCTCGATACTTCTATGGTTATATTATAAATAATTTATTTTTTTATCAATGTTTTTAAAAATTATAGTATTGAATCCATGTTGTATTTCAATCAAGTTAATTATATTTTAGTTGGTTGTAAGCTGGTTCCGGTACAAAAGCGCTCTTAACGATATCAATTTTCTACGCTGATTAGATTACTAATCTTAGAAAATTCTTAGTTTAGCAAGCACGCCCATTGATGACCGTGATATTTAATTTTTACAAGGATTCATAGTACCACGTGCAAATTTTATTTTGAACATTTGAGAACTCTTTTTCGAATATTGGACAGTTTAATTCCGCATTTCTCATCTAGACAGCAACTTCAGTACAGAGTAGACTATGTCAACTCTGAAATTGCTTACGTGCTGAAGTTATCAGAGTGGTAATTTTACCAAATCGGAAAATTACCGCTAAGCTGAAAACACCAACATTATCGCACTGTTAATGACGAACACCTCTTATTTTGCTTTTTTTTTCTTACAATAATTGAATTCATTTAAGAGCAGTTGATAGTTAATTTTCAAACGTGTTTTGCTCATGTGTAAGATTAAATTTTGAAAAAAACGCTTCGCTCTTCTACAGATAATTAAACTATCTATCGGATAGCGAAGCGTTTTTATGGAAAATTTTCATTCATTTATGCATGGAATGCGTTTCAAGATTCCATTTTTTGTACAAGGATGACAGAGATACTTTCGTTTGGCCAATAGAGGGCGAGAGCGAAAAAAGTGTAAACCCTTCTTAATTATGAAATCTACGACTTAAAAAAGTCTTCACGACTTAAAAAAGGGGATTCACGATTTAGATAGTCTAATGTCCTTTTATGTATCAAAGTTAAAATCAGAATCATCAAACTCGATTTGCTTACTTTAATTCGAAATTCTAAAATTAACTCATTCCTTTTTTAAGTTCCGTAATCTACAATATTGAATGCTGTCTTTGTTTTTTTTTTATTTTTTTTTGTAGAAATGTTATTTTACTCCAATAAATTATAATAATTTTTACATTTTATCGAAGTTGTAGCTTAAATTGACTTATGATGGTGACAAAAGTATAATATATTATCAGAATTTCTCAAATTTTTTTTCTTTATTTTAGGGAATACTAATTCAATCGATACCATCATTACTGTAATTCTCGATGACGTTAATGATCAAGTTCCGAAATTACCAGATTTGGAAAACCCAATTGCTAAAATAAGCGAAATTACGAAAGAAGTAAGATTAAAAGTAAATTTTACAATAGTTTTACTTCAAGTTGTATATTTTATCATAATTAGAAATATCATGTATTGTTTCTTTACGGAAAATCAAATTTTTTTGTGTTTATTGTTAACGCATAGTTCATATATTGTCTGCAGTTTCAAATCTTGAATAATACTTAAGTATACAAGAACATTCAATAAAATATTTTGTAAGTACAGTACCTCGATAACTCAAATCTTAACGACTGAAATATCTCCGTCTTTCTATGGATCATTGTGCGAATGTTGTGGTAGACTATATACAGTAAGGAACCACTGACAATTTAACTGTATGTAGGGGAGCCTGGGGCACGACGACCCCCTTAAGCCTATTTTTCCTTATTGTGGCTTTTAACCATCCAATTGATTTATTTGCCATCTACTTCGAACGAATCAGTCGAAATTTTGCAAAAAATCGAAAATAAAATTTTTTTTTCTGGGGCACGATGGCCCCCTCCCCAAAAAAACATATGAAATAAATTTTTTTTTACCAAAGCTATTACCATCAAAATCTAGAGATTCTTCTTCCAGAAAACGTCGTCGAGGGAAAACCACGATTCTTACGAGTATTGAGAATCGCCAAGAACTCACAGAAAAAAGTTAACATGAAGAATAAAAAAAAAGACCTCAAGTAAACAAAAAAAAAACATGAATGTAAAAATTTAAATGTAAAAATCATGATTGCCATTGTCTGTATTGCAATGGACTTTCCTCACAGTCCTCAGAGTCATGGATTCAATATAAAAATTGTAATAAATGGTCTTATGATTCTTGCGCAGGAATTGGCGAAGATTTTCTGTGTACTCAATATCTTGAACCAGATCTTTTTTTTTATTTTTTTATCAAGTCAAAATTATAAATATGAGTTTCGTAGAGTCAGACATCCTTGGATGAATTTAAGTAAAACTTTGAGATTAGATTTTTGTCTGGTGCAAAGAATACCATGATCAATAATTCATAATGTAATTATTACTGTTTTAATTTTAAAAAACTGTGTTTTCAATTTTTTATAAGCTATATAATACTAAGTTTATATTGAATTTTTTAGTTTAATTAAATTCATTTTGATTTTTTGACCTGAAATGGCCTAAAATAATGAATTCTTTCAATTTGTAATTTTTTTTTCGAGTGGTCTATTATGCCCCACCTATCACATTTTCGCCCGAAATATCACAAAAATATCACAGAGGCCATAACTTGACGGAAAATGGAAAAAAACTTTTTACCTAATTTATGAGGGGCCGTAATGCCTGAAACAGTCGCGTACCTCTCTCCCCTGTATAATTCAATTTTTTAGTTCGATTAAATTTTTTCGAATTCATTTTTACCACAAATTTATCACAATTTGAAAAAAAAATAATTTTTTTTTCGTTACAATTTTTTTCTCGAGTGGTCCATTATGCCCCACATATCATATATTGGCCCAAAATATCATAAAAACATTATAGAGGTCATAGCTTGAGGGATATTGAAAAAAAAAATTCTACCTAATTTTTTAGGGGGGCCGTCGTGCCCCAGGGGGCCTTCGTGCCCCAGGTTCCCCTAAATTCGAAAAGTCCGAAAAAATCTAAGTCATTTTTTCATAGATACAAGATTATAGTAAATTTTATTCGGGAAAAAAATAACTAAACTGTAACCAGTTATTAAGTGAGCGGAAAGGCGGGAAACTATGGATCTGGTGTTGGCTTGGTTTCTCAATTATTTTACTAAAACACAAGCGGAATATTGTTCACAATATAAACTATAGATTTATTTACACAACTTACACCTTATATTTAATTGTAATGATCGCGGATTAATTACTGATAAGCGGATAAATAAAGCTCAGCGTGTTAGCGAAAGCGAAGCCGGTTGACACGTGGTGAAAAACAGCTTTGGCACTGAAAAAGCAGTTAATTATTGCTCAGGAAACTAAATGAACTGAAACAAATAGAATAAAATTAATCACAATTAATTCTAAGCAGTTAAACTCAATTTAATAGTGAAAATGCGTATAATAAACTCAAAGCGACTAAAATTGCACAAAAATGACGAAGCGTAACTATAAAGCGGTAAACTAGAAAAGATAATAATAATAATAAGGCGTCTTCTTGCTGGTCAGTTTCGTGAAGAAGTCTGACTGCGCATGTCAGCGGAGCGAACAGCCAATCAAGAAATTCGTTCTATTGATGTCGACATCGATAGCCAATAGTAAAATTCGATACATGTGGCGTGATCGAGTAGTCGGTTTGCGCAAGCGGGTGAATTTTGCGGGAACGAGCGCTTGTCAGGTGCGGCTCGTAAATTTGGGGAGCCCCCAGTGACGTATTGCTCACTGAGTGGGCCTGTTCACTGAACACCAGTTAATTTTGATACATAATTAAAATTAACTGGTTACAGAAGTTAAATTTGCTCCAATCGTCTCGATTACATTACTATATATGTTGCTTATTCTACCCGGGAACAAATTGGCGGGATCAGCGGCTGTCTCCGTCTCGCAGGTTTTGATCAGTGTGCTGGCTTCCAATAATATTTTTCCCAAAATTCCAATTCTTCAACTAAATTTCTTGATATTTGGTCTATAAAATTCTTATTTAATAAATATTAGGAATGGAGCTCTGCCGCCAGTCCAACGGTCTAACCACAGAAATTACTACTGGAAAATTTTCAAGATAAAAATGAATCGCTCCGTTCCTATGACGTAAAGCCTCGTGAAAAATGAATACTTACTGTATACTCCCCACCTTTATTAATCCTGCAATATTTCTCATGACAAAAATTTCTCAGCTATAATTTCTCATCCCTAAAATTTCTCATATTAATCATTTCTCATCCCTAAAATTTCTCACATCAATCATTTCTCATCCCAAAAATTTCTTATATCAATATTTTCTTAAACACTAAAAATTTAACAATGATATGAATGTGTGTTTATTCGACATTAGACCAACGCAAGCACGGGTAATTGTGTTGCGCTCTTTTAACATGAGATAAATTACGACATAATAAATTTTGTCCTTGAGAAATTTTCTACTTGAGAAATATTACTAGATAAATTATGTCATGAGAAATTGATGCTTGAAAAATAAATAATAGTTTAAAAAACTGAAAAACACGCTTTTTATAGCAAACTGAAAGATGGTCGATTCTCGGTTGTTTCACGTGACGGCTATTTCACTATGTAGTTAGGGTTATAGTACGGTGAAATCACTGTCGAAAAACAGTACCCAGTTAGCACAGGTTGACCATCAACCAAGTTGATGTTCAATGGTTTACGTCAACTTTATGTTAACTTCGCGTCAACCTCTGCATTTGCAACAGTTTCCCAGAACTTGACTTTAACTTACGCATCAAGTTAGCGTAAATCTATTGCCGGAATTTTCCGAAAGGTTTGCTCAAAGTTAACGCGAAGTTGCAGAAAGTTAACGTTAACTTCACGTCAACTGTTGTAAGTATAACTGTTGCGCCACTGTTAGCGTAAACTTTACGTCAAATTCCGGCCGCAGGTTTACGTGAACTTCGTTTCGCTTGTGCTAACTGGGTATATTCGTTCTGTTGCGTCACTATCTACGGATGGTAAATAAATGTTGACTTATCAGCAGTTCTATGGTGAAAACACCATTTCTAATTCGTGGAAGCTTAGCATTTCTGTTGTCAGTATGGCATGCTTCTACTGCGGAACAATGATTTTTTCAAAGTGAACACCTCATAAACTCATAGTGATATCACTGTGGACCTATTTCGGTTCGACGATCGTTCGACCGTCAACTTACGGTAAAATCACCGTCTTTTTACTGTATATACTCGTTCGTTTTCTTCCGGACAAATGATGTAAATGCTGTTCAATTATCATTTTATAAACTAAATGTAAAGTGCTGAACTCTATTGATATTTCACATTACATTAAGTAATTTGTTAATTTTCAGAATAAAAAAATTAAAAAAATAAACGGTTTAAAAAATTCATTTACAAATTAATTTAATAATTAAATTAATATTTATATGACAAATACAAATAAAGGAAAGCTTACGAAATAAAAAATTTCAATTATATGTTTTTCTACAGAATCAGGATATTTCAAGATACAATGAAAAACGCCTTTAATTATAATGGTATATATATAAAAAAAAATTTCATCAACTCTTAATTAAAAACTACCCTCCCCTGTCTAAAAATATTCATTCAAACTCACTACGATATAGCAGATAGTCCCATGGCTTAGCGGTACAACGCTTGTCATGCTTGATTGGGACTCGTGAGGCGTAGGTTCGAGTCCCGGTGTAAGCTGAAGTTTAATTTTCAGTGGACATCGGTACTCATAACTCGGACCGGGCTGTACAGGCTTGGGTTTTTCGATGGTTTCCCCCCCCTAAAAAAAAACCCAATGATTATAAATAGCTAAACAGGGGGATGCAAGTCCACTCGGTAAACCAGATTATGGGATTGTTTCCGTGCTAAATACCAACCGTCGGTGTGGGCGGCCTGTTTAACCGACAGTATGCATCACCGACTGCAGGTATGTTTTAAATCGATATCGTTATGGAGGAGGTTTTTATCGATTTGGTGGATGTTTTTCAAAGGTGGCGCTGGTGGTTAATTCTGCCGCCATTTTGAATCTTATTATCCGCCATTTTTTAAATCTATTCGCCATTTTTTAAATCTATTCGCCATTTTCCTGGAATCTGCCATTTTGAATCCGCCATCTCGTGACTGTAATCTGCCATTTTGAATCTCACTATCCGCCATCTCATGCTGCTATCCGCCATCTGGTGGCTGCTATCTAAATCTGAAACCTGCCATTTTGAATCTGATTTCCGCCATTTTGAGTCTGAAATCCGCCATTTTGAGCCTGAAATCCGCCATTTTGAATCTTAATTCCGCCATTTTGAATTCGAGTTCAACATTTTGAGGTTATAAAAAAGCATCCTCAACTATTAACCTGCCTTCGGCTCTGCCATAACAGATCAATAGTTCAGGATTACGCATTTGTAGTATGATATATCCATGTTTTATATATTTAAAATAAAGTTATGACAACTACTTGCGAGAAGGATTTTACGCAGCGTCATCTGGTGGCAGCTTGCATTACTTGTAACTGCGTAGTAGATGACGTCATCAGACAGGTCTAAACCTGTTCAAGGTCACGTAACTGCGCAGTTTTCTTTGTTCTATTTCTAACTGCGTAGTAGATGTCTAATTTTGTTCTAGAATTTTCTTACTGCGCAGTAGATGACGTCATCAAACCGTTTTTGAGGTAGAGGAGTGGGGGGTAACTGCGCAGTATTTTCTGCCTATATAAGCAGCTTGCCGAGAGCGCACTTCACAAAAACGAAGTACTTGTCTCCAGTGAAATATCTCTCGTGATTAAACAGTATTCAGTGTTATTAAATATAGTGAAGTTCAGTGTTGTGAAGTACGCGAGTATAGTCCAGTGTGCAAAAACTGTTGTGTAGTGTACATAACCTATAAACAGTGACATAACCTTTAAAAGTGTACATAACCTATAAACAGTGTATATAACCTATAAACAGTCTACATAACCTATAAACTCTGTATGATAAAACTAACTATGTAATTCATTATAAAAATTTGAAACAATGTTTAGATTTAGGTTTAGTTCTTAAGAAAATACACCGTGTCTTGAAATTTGAGCAATTAGACTGGCTCAAATCATATATCGATAAAAATACTGAATGTCGAAAGCTTGCAAAAAATGAACTTGAAAAAAATTTTTACAAATTAATGAATAATGCGGTTATTGGAAAGACGATGGAGAATGTTAGGAAGGACAAAGATATATATTTAAGAACTAAGTGGCAAAATCGATACAATGTATCCAATTTAGTATGTAGATCAAACTTTCACAGCCTTACAATTTTTGAAGAGGATATGATTATAGTTGAACTTAAAAAAGCTAAAGTTTGCTTCAACAAGCCAATCTATGTAGGGTTTAGTATATTAGATTTATCTAAAATTTATATTTATGATTTTCACTACAATTATGTTATGCAAAATTATGTAAATACCTCAAAATTATTATACACAGACACAGACAGTAATTTACCAATTTAATGTACCGAACATCTACGAAGACATCAAACGTGATATTTCAAGGTTTGATACCTCCGATTACCTACCTGAAAATGTCTTCAACATGCCTCTTGTCAATAAAAAGGTACTGGGGCTCATGAAGGACGAGAACAATGGAAAAATCATGTCCGAGTTCGTGGGTCTCAGAGCCAAATTGTATGCCTTCGAAATCCATGATCCTGAGGATATATATTTAAGAACTAAGTGGCAAAATCGATACAATGTATCCAATTTAGTATGTAGGCCAAACTTTCACAGCCTTACAATTTTTGAAGAGGATATGGTTATAGTTGAACTTAAAAAAGCTAAAGTTTGCTTCAACAAGCCAATCTATGTAGGGTTTAGTATATTAGATCTATCTAAAATTTATATCTACGACTTTCACTACAATTATGTGCTTAAAAATTATGTAAAAACTTCAAAATTATTGTACACCGACACAGACAGTCTAATTTACCAATTTGATGTACCCAACATCTATGAAGACATTAAACGTGATATCTCAAGGTTTGATACCTCCGATTATTCACCTAACAATGTCTTCAACATGTCTCTTGTTAACAAAAAGGTTCTGGGACTCATGAAGGACGAAAACAATGGAAAAATCATGTCCAAGTTCGTAGGTCTCAGAGCCAAATTGTATGCCTTCGAAATTCATGATCCCGAGAAGGAAAAAGACAGGATTAAGAAACGGGCAAAGGATATCGGAGGTTCAGCCTCGAAGATCATCACGTTCGATGACTTCAAGAAATGTCTTTTTGAAAATGTATTATTAAGGAAAGAACAGTACATTATCAAAAGTAAAAAATATCAAGTTCATACAATCAAGCAGAAGAAACTTGCTCTCAGTTGCGTTAAGAACGAAAACTTGTTGAAGATAACGATGAAAATAATAATAAAAGACAAAAAGTTTTGTAATATTAAAAAACAGTGTAAATATAGTTTTAAGGATTTATGTATTAGGGTTTTGTGAATAAAAACAATGTAAATATAATTTGTGTTTTACATATCAGATTAATTGATCCCATTATTATGTTTAGTATCAAAACCTAGCCATTTAACATAGTATTTATTTCCACGTTTTCTAATTACTTTTTCAACAAGATATACATCTGGATACTTGACTTCGCTAAGTTCTTCATTGTAAAATCCTCCTTCGATTGGTTAATCCTGATAGTCCACGAGCTTGAACGTTGTTGAATTCGTATTCTGCACCGACTTGATGGTGAAGATTTCTGTTGTCCAGTTTGGTGTGTATCCTTTGTCAAAAACATGCTTGTACTTGCTGATTTGGACTTTGTCTTCAACTTTAAACTTCTGCTTCTGCTTTTGTTTCGATTTGGTTTTCAGTGGTTGATATATATTTTTCAACAGTTGTTTCTCCTGAGCAGTGGTAACATCAACAGGCTTCATTTTGATGGTACTATGTTTGGTGTTGTTGTAAGTATTCACCAAGTCATCAAGTGTATCGGTCCAATTGTAGCTGCCACGAGCTGTGAATTCTCGCCACATTTTATTTTTAAGTGTTCTATTGAAACGTTCACATATGGATGCTTTGAGATTGCTGAATGTTGAATACAGATTTATTTTTTGCAGCTTCATCAGATCTTTGAATTCTTTGTTGTAGAACTCTTAACCCTGATCAACATGGAGATTCTTAGGGATACGACTTTGCTGGAGTACAGACTTCATAGCACTAGTGACATCCGCACCACTTTTAGACTTAATTGGAACTGCCCAGGCATACTTTGAAAATATATCTATGATTGTAAGCAGATATTTGTATCCTTTATTGACTGTTGCATATGGAATCATCTCAACCAAGTCAGCTTGCCAAGTCTCATCGAGACCTCAGATGTCAACATGAGGACGTTTATAGTTCCTGCGAGCTGGTTTGTGAAGCTCTTCAGCTATCACTGTCTTTTTGTCGTTCATTGAGTTTCTCAGTGAGATATTTGATATTATTTTGGTGAGAAGAAAGTACTGCTTTAAATTCCTCAATAGTCGTCTGCAAATTTCCCACAGCAGCTTTCAGTATTACTATTTCAGAGTGTAAATGTGAAATAATCTCTTTCTGTTCACTATCTATGCTTTTATTCAGTTCAGACATCTGTCTCAGTACAAATTGCACTGTCGCAGCATCATGTTCATTTGAAGGATTACCAAGATTGCACAGTCTTTTATTCTCAATGTTGTAGTTTCCATCAGAAGTTACATTCAAACCTCTACCAGCAGGACCTCGTTGACCAGACTTGTCATTGTCCAGTGGACGTCCAAATATATCGATGCTCATGGTTGTGAACACTTTGACTGTCAGCGTGTGAATGATTCAATTTTCCAGAAGTTTTTAATATATAACCAGCAGCTTGAGACGCCATCAGCAGTCGCAAACGATCAACTAGTTCATTTGGATCATCCCAATAAACATAGTCCATAGGTTTCTTGGTGGTAATCATAAATTTTGGTAGTCCTCTACCATGCTTTTCAACAAAATCAGCAATATATTTGTTGTACTTGTCAGTTGAATCTCTGTAAATACTTTTGCTTGAATCATAACCTTTCCTATGAGTATTTGTTCTCTGGATAATTTCCAAATATTTTGTCTTATCATCTTGCGTGACAAGCGTGTCTTTCGGTGTCTTCATGAACAATAATTCCAACAACCCAGGAGTTATTGGATAATTTCTGTCTTTGACAGTTATTGTATCACTTGCAAATGAAATAGGTGAATCACCCATATGCATTTCACCATATTTTCTGCGTACACCATATCTCATATCATTATCTTTATGTTTTTTACTTAAACGTTGTAAGTAATTAATGAGTAGAGAATTTTTACGTACTGGAGTACTTGTTGATGTTGGTGGTGAGGCTATAGCAAGTGATGTGTAGTTAAATGAACTTTCATCATCTGAAATTAAACTGTTGTATACTTCTGGATCACCATATAAAGATTTTTCAACCTCTTGTTTTTCAACTTCTGGTTTTTCAACCTCTTCTTTTTTAATATTTTCTTCTTTCAGCTTTGAAGATTCAACTAAACTCTGAAGTGGTGTGACAATAGGTTTAAACATTTCCTCCATGGCTCGTTCAGCGGTATCTTTGCCCAATTTCAACATCTTATGCTTCCGTCGGATGGCATCGCTGGCTTGAGATATCTGATGCAGAATATCCTTCTACTTTGGAATTTCTTCAGGTTTCATATTGACAGGTTAACGTCTACAGCATGTATGACTATCACACTCTAAAGTACCTCAATTTATACTAATGAAGCAGTCGAATCCTTTTCGATACCTACCACTGTTCAATTCACTATCTTTATCAATTACCACAGAGGCGATGAATCGTAGTTAAATTTAATGCGTGCTAGGCCCAATGCCAGCTCGCTTAAGTTTAATTAATCTAAGAAATATTCTAATGCCTACTTGGTGTTTCAAGAAAAAAATTATTCCCTGAGGAATAACGTCAAGGGATTTTAGACAAAAAAAAACCCCAAGGAAACTCCAGGTACAATAAATACGTCTAAATAGATTCTCGATGAAGCGGCATCAGCCAGGCCTCAAGTCGGCTGAAGGTTATCGCCATTTCGCGTTCGGTCACGATCATTAGTTTTAATAAAAATTTAATTGATTAATTTTACCAAAAATTTAAGTAATTAATTTAACCAAGTTTAAGAATTAATTTAACTGAATATTAAGAATAATTAACAAGATGTTTAAGAACGAAATTTGGTAAACTAATCAGAATAAAAGTCCGAATAAAATTAAGAATACATTTAAGAACTAGTCAGAAATAAAATAACTAAATATTTAATTAATAATACCAGGAATTATTTCGGGTTATTAATTAAACACGTAGGCAGAATCTCGATAAATGTTACTAGGAATTATTTCAGTTTGTTAATTCATAATTTTGGTGTTACGTGAAAATTGATCCCTGATAATTGAGTTCAAGTAAAATCAGTTAATTTCGTGTCAATTAAAATCATTAAAATAGTTCAGTAAAATGTTTTAGAAAAATCATCAGAAGTAAAAATTAGTTAACATCAACGTTATAATTTGGAACAAATTTTCGTTGTGTAAAATAAATAGAAGTAAAATTAGAATCAGAAAACAATTTTAAAATATAATTGTTAAAATCATTTAGTTAAAAGTAGAAAATAAATCAGTTGTAAATTTCATTTGAAGAAAAATCGACAAAAGTTTGGGAGAGGGTCCGCCATCTTGTCTCGAGCTAAAACGCTGAGTAAAGAACGTACAAGGTCGAGACTAAAAAAAAAGCTCAAGGCGTTGTAAAATAAAATATAATCTCCAAAATTAAAATAAAATAAATTCTAAGTTTCAAGCAACACAATGAAAGTAAAATAAGGTAATTTAGTAAAAATAAAATAAACTCAGTTATTCAGAGACAAATAAAATAATTTAGTTAAAACTAAATAATATAAAACCAATTGTCAATTTCTTAATTCGGAGATTAAAACTAAATAAATTAATTAGTTTGTAACAGGGTAAAATTACCCTAAATCGATAAGTTACCAGAGATCGATAATTGTTCGACATAGCACTGGCGCGTCTCAATCTTCGGGCCTAAAGGGAGAATAGGAGGGGGTAGTTTTGGGTTGATATAGGTGAGCCGTGCAGTGAAAAAGGGAGAAGTAGTGTGACCGCCAGATATAGTGCCACGGAAATCCAAAAAGACCGATCCCCGGAGTAGTGACGAGACGAAGGAAGCCGACTACAACTAGGACTTCAGCCTCGATTAGAGAGTTAGATCATCGTATTATTCGTCAAGGTATCAATTATTACTCTGTGGGAAAGAAGTGGACCGCGGTTTACCCAATACCTAGTTACTTCTCCTTTTTAATTATCAATTGGATCGTTTAATCAACGATTAGTTAATTAATCAGAATTAAACATTTGCTAGTTTGGATTGAGTGATTTTCATGGGGGTTTATACCCGAGAGTCACTCGATTGACCTTGCGGGGGAAAAATTTAACAACTTAAAAAAATTGATCAATTAAAATAATTAACATAAAAAAAAAAATTCACTTAATAATTGTTATAATTTTTCTAATAATTAACGCGAGTAAAGTGATTAATTTTGTCGTTTGAAAAATAATCGTCAAGCGTTTTATTCGTGAAATTTTTGGTCAAGCGTCAGTTCATTTTGTGTCGCAGTAAATTCCAATACTCAAGGTCAAAGACAACCGAGCTAGCGAATGTTCTCGCAAAGAAATTGAAAGTTTTGACTTTTGTCAATTTTTACGAATTATAAAATTATATTGAATTTTTTTTTATTGAAAATTATATTCGGAGTTAATTATTGAAATTATTTTATATTGTAAATTATTTTATTTATTGATTTTGGGGATTAACTCCGTGAATTAATTAAGCTAAAAATTGTCGAAAAATCAAAATTAACAGCGTGGACACTAAGTCCAAGAAATTAGTTATTCTTTAGTAGAAAAATTATCACAAGAAAAATTGATTGTAATTAATTAATCTAATCGTCAGTTTTGTATAAATTTTGGATTTGATTGAAAAATTTTATCATGATTATTTAATTGTCAAAATTTAATTTACTGATTGTTTTGTATTATTAGGACCGTAATTATGAGTCACTAAGGAATTTTAAGCTAATGACAATTTTAATACCGAATCAAAAATTTTACAATCGGAATTTGAAATTTATTGGCAGTCAGATTAGTAGAATTAAAATTATAAATCGTAAATTTATTGTGTAATCAAGGCTAATGATTGAATAATTTAATTAAGTAATTTTATTCAAATTTAATCAAATTCATTTTTAAAAATAAAATTTATAAAAATCAATCATTCAAGCGTGTGGGTTATGTGTGTGAAGATTAGTGTGGGATATGCGTGATAGAGAGTGTTAATAGTGTTAAGTCAGTCCTGGATAGCCGATAGTTAGGCTAGACGATCTCCGTCACACTGTTGTCTTTGTGCGGAGTAACTAATTAGTTCTGGTTAGCCGATAGTTAGGCTAGACTGTCTCTGTCGCACTGCAGTCTTTGCGCAGAGAGACTCGTTGGTCCTGGTTAGCCGACAGTTAAGCTATAGTTTTAAGTCGTCCTGGTCAGCCGACAGTTAGGCTGTAGTTCATAAGTTTTAATTAATTATAGTGTGAGTGTGTGAGTGAAATTTGATCAATCTTTAATAAGTACTTTTGTTAATTTTTATTGTTAATAAATATCGATATATTGTTAATTAATCATTTATTATTCAGCAGCAACCTTCCTCCACTCTCTCTACCCTAAGATAAGATTTCTCAGCTCTGGACCGGTTCCAGGAACCGTGATTAAAAATCCTGGTGGGGCCCTAATAATTATTGTTGTTAATTTTGTTAGTTTATTTATAAAATTGATTAGAGGCTAACCTGAACAGGTAAAACTGTTACAAGTTAACCCTGACAAAATGATTTGGACAAAAATTAAAACAATTAAAGTGAGTAAAATAAATTTTTCAAAATTCGGCAAAATTGAGATTCGAAGAAAACAATTATTAAAATTAAATCAAATCAATTAGAATAAGATAATTAAGTGAAATCAAATTATAAAATTTAGCGAAATAGAATCGACAAAGAAAAATAAATTTGCCCTTGCGACTTTCAAATCATTCTGAAATCAGTCTGAAAAAATTCTGGAAACATTATGGAATCATGATGGTTCCAGAGTGTTTCCATAGTGGTTTTGTGCCTATTTTCCAGCATGAAACCAGTGTGAACCCAGACTAAAGCCAAAATGGAATCAAATAAAAAAAAACCGTCACGCTCGGGAATCGAACCTGGGACCTGACGCTTGAAAGACTAATTCTTTACCAGTTTACCGATGAGACTTATTTGAATAGCAGGGTTTTTAACAACTACAAGTAATGCAAATCGTATACATGATCAATGCGTAATGAACAAAATTTTTTATTTTGTTTATAAATTATTAATTATTAATACACACTGATAGAAAGATTTATTGACTATTAATAAATTAATTTATTCGAAGACAATTATTTAATTGGTTAAATTTTAATAATTTGAAATTAAAATAATTTAAAATTTAGCTCGATCAAATATTAAAAACAAATACATGTAATGACATATAGTTATATATAAATTATATGTAATTATATGTAGTTATATAGAAATTATATATAATCTTAGAATCCTAGTATTTTCAAAATAAAATCTTTTTAAGTCATACAAAAATTCATAACATTTAAAAATTTTCAAATAGGGAACCAATTAATAATGTATAATACTAAATTCACCTGTTGACTTCATAATTTAATATAATAAAGATAAAAATAGACTGTTAACTAATTAAAAGTATTTTCAAATTACAAAATTTGTTATCTCTTATTTTGTAGAATGAAATGGTTGTTAATTATATAATTGAAAAATGCTATGTGATTATCAATTTATTAACCATTTGTCGTCTAACTGTTAATATAATGAGGTAAATTATGAAAACTCAATACACTACACTCCTGTTAAAGTTATCTTAAATATACTAAGGACAAAATTGAGAATTATTCGAATTTACTCTGAAAAGCGCTAAACCCACGTTGAAAACATTTTTAAGATATCCCTGATTAAGAAATCTAATTTGCAATGATTTAAAAAGGCGCGGTTTTGATCATTTTAAATCATTCTAAATTGTCCGGATTATTTGACTTTCAAGCATAAATTTTGGACCGAATTATTTTAAATCATATCAAATTAAAAATTAAAGTAGTATTTTCTGATGATTTGGAATAATTTGAAATGATTCCAACTTTCAAATCAATTAAAATTGAATTGAATAAGAAAATAATATCAGAATTTTTGGCTTCTCAGACAATTAGAAATTATTTAGAATAATTAAAACATTTAAATCATTCCGAATTGAATTAAATGAGAAAATAATAGCACAATTTCTGATTCCTCAGATGATTAAAAATTATTTAGAATAATTTAAAACTCTGAATACAGAGTGATTCCAGAGTGAGGTGAAGGTTGCAAGGGTGTAAAATACCAGGACGTAGCGAATATTTTGTCGACAGATTATTAAGATCTCTGTCGTCAAATTTTAACCTATTAATACAAGATACGAATACCTCTTAGTTTTAAATATTTATTGTTGTATGATTAAGAACACGGCAGTAAATTAGTTAAAAATTTTAATAAGGAAATTAATCTCATTAAGAATTTGGATGAGGAATGAATGCAAAATTTACTCAAGGGAAAATTAGTTAATTGAAATTTAATTTGGATTAAGAAAATTTAGTAATCAGATTTAATTTGAAAAATAAAAGTAAATAATAGTCTTTGAAAATAATTAACAAAGTATGGAAATATTAATTAGTGTGTTTGAATGTTAATAATTACATTATGGGTGCGTGTGGAAAACTCTGAAATTATGAAACTATTAAAATATAAAAAATTGGAATTATGGAAAATTATGGAAATATGGAAAATGGTGGAAAATAATTAGAAACCGCGGTATGGTCGCTCCATAAGAGGGTATCTTCGGGATTAGGAACTATGATAGAAAATCGTCGTCCAAACGGGAATAGGACTTAGTATTAAGTGTTAATTAATTGTAAAGGGAATATTATTGTCATGGTGTTGTTTAAATAAAATTTCTTGTAAAAGGAATTTCTTTGATAATTTCTGTTTCCTTCCTAGCAATCTCACACGACCCTGTAGAACTTACTCCATGCTCTGGTCCAGTTTCTGGATACTGTGTCTAAAAATCCAGTGGCGCCCTAAATAAATTAAGGGGTAACCAAAGAGAACGAATAGACTTTGTCAAAAGAGTCTCATCCGTTTCATATGAAATTAAAGATATTGAAACTTACATAAACAAGACATTACCAGAACTGAGTTTCACTTCAAAAGCAAACAACAATGAGTCGAAGAGTGAAATAAAATGTGATCAGCTTATAAATATTGAACCTAAAGATTCCATTGGATCATTACTTGGATTTACCAAACGTGTGCTTGAACCTAACACAGTACATAAATCTGATTTACCCGTACAAATATTAAAAATCAACCCTCTGAGAGTCGAGTGCAATGTAACTACTGGATCATACATCAATGGTGAGAAGAATCACACAATCCATGAATTTTGCGCGAGAGTTCCAGCAGGATATAAATTAGTGGAAGTGCCAACAAACATCATTTACCTGCCATTCGCCGTACGAGCAATACATAACGTGAGGCTTCGCATTGTTGATCGGGACGGGAGAATAGCGAATTTCCGTGGTGAGACTATCACGATAAGACTGCATATAAAAAGTCTGTAATGGGTATCGTATATGAGACAAAGACTGGTAATGGGTATAAAAGGATTGCAGCATGTCCAAAGATTATCAGTCATCATCGAGCTCTGAAAGTGTTGACACGTCAGAGCGCAGAGTTCCTAAAAAGTCTAGGACTAAAATTACGTGGAAAATTCACAAGATAAAAATAAATTTTTGTTGTCTAGCTTGTGTGATACCATGGCGGAAATCTTAGATATAAAAAAATCAATTATTTTCGATGAGTCTATTGCACACTGTAAAGCTCATTCACACCTGCCATATACATCATCAACATTCAACAACAGTGATGAAATCAGGATTGCTGTTCAGCATCAAGATCTGTGCTTGCTCCCAAGCAAGAGCACATTACATTTTTATGGAAGAATGAGAAAAGCTGATGGTACTGCTGTAAGTGCTACTACGAAGATGGTCAACATGGCTGTTTGTCATATGTTTGAAGAGTGTTTGAAGAGTATATCACCAGTGTTATGAAAGGATACGCTTCTCTGAGTCCGGACAGCAAAATATTCAGCATGAATTGATACTGATCAGATCAAGTACTGATCAAAATGCTTATGTTGTTACCGTTGAGAATGAAAATGTTACAATTGCGATTCAAAAAATTGAGTGGATTGTACCGTATATAACAATGTCTGACAAGCAAAAAATCGAGGTGTAGAATTACATAACCTCCGATCCAGCTATCCAAACCAGTTTCCGGACTTGGGAATTGTATGAGTATCCACTGCTACCAACTACCAACAAGCATATTTGGGTAATCAAAACAACAAATCAGCTTGAGAAACCTCATTTTGTCATCGTTGGATTCTAAACAGCAAGAAAGAATCAATCGAATCAAAACGTTAGCGAGTTTGATCATTGCAGCATAAGAGACATTAAGCTGTTCTTGAACTTTCAGAGTTATCCATATGGAAATTTGAACCTCAACATTGTGCATAATCAGTATGCCTTGATGTATGATATGTACACAAATTTTCAAAGTGCTTATTATGGGAAAGAAGCTGAACCGCTATTGGCTAAAAAAAATTTTCTGAATAAAGCACCTCTGAATATAATTGACTGCTCCAAGCAGAACGAGTCACTCAAGTCTGGGTCTGTGGATATACGTCTAGAGTTTGAATCGTCAGCACAGTTTCCAAATCGAACTGCTGCTTACTGCTTGATAATTCACGACCGAATAATTGAGTACAATCCCATCAGCAGCACTGTAAGAAAACTTACTTAATGCTACAGTTTGATCCCAAGCCCACCAAACATTACATGTATGTGTGGGACTTTGCATCTAGACAAGCGAGGAAAGGTCCATGGGAACAAGCAGCAAGAGACGGAGAACAATTTCGCCGACGAATACAAGAATTAAATAAAATTATTGAACCTGTACTGAATAATAAACTTATTGTTATACAAAATATTCAATAAACTTAATGTAATTAAAAATAGCAAATAAAGAAAAAACTTTTTTGTAATTTTGCGTTTTCAATTATAAACCTTACTATAATAAGTATAAAAATATATAAGATAAACATAACCTAAGAACCATAAGTTAAATGGCGGGAAAGCATTAACATAACCTAAAAATCATAAGTTAAATGGTGAGAAAGCATAAACATAACCTAAAAAATTGAGATGATATCATCAACTACGCAGTTGAAAATTACACAACCTTGAACAGGCTCAGAACTGTTGGATGGCGTCAGATACTACGTAGTTCAAGAAATCTACTATGTACTTTGAATAACCAATCAAATTATCAATTAACCAAGAAGAATCAATTGACCAATAAGATTATCGAGTGGTGGGGGTAAATCCAGAGATCGGGTTATAAAAGGTTGAGTTGACTTTAAGAGTCATCATTCAGTCACTTCTCGTTATCGAGAGCAGTAATAATGGAGATCATTCTGGACGTTCAAGGATTCAGAGGGCCTGATAATTGCTTCATTGTCAAGGAGTTGGCCTCAATAACAATTCAACATGATATTGATAATATTGAAGAGTTATCATACACATTATTTCAACCACCATATCACTGGAAAGTACTACTCGCCAACTATCAACGTCTGAATACCTGGATGATTCGAAATTATCATGAAATCGGTTGGAACGTCGGAACGACTTCATATTACAAGCTTACATCGAGAGTAGAATTAATAAATTCAAATTTATTATATTTGCCTCCATGATAACGCATAAGTGAGTGATTTGATTCTGATAAATCATTCACCATTTCCATGACACCATCACCCTTTAATAATACTGCTGCTCTAGCTGGTAAATAAATGGCAAACCCATCCTCAATATTTGCAACAATCCTCGATCCATATTGCGTTGAGACTTGTTTTAACCCTTTGATTTTGTACTCCCGATTGAAGTCCAGCTCATTCATTTTCTTGACAGTTAGAATTCCTACCAAACAATTAACCTCATTCAACTTGGCAAGATCCATGTTTGAAAGCTAAATTAATAAATTAATTTATTAATTCAAAATTAATTAATTTATCAATTCAAAATTAATTAATTGATTAATTCAAAATTAATTAGTTGATTAATTGAAGTTAATTGATAATTAATAAATAATTACTTACACTTGATAATAGGGGATGAACTTTTGGTATACTCGTACTTCGATAAAACCTGTAGTCGCCAAGAGCTCGTACTTCACTGAAGACGTGTACTTCGTTTTTGTGAAATACGTTCTCTGTAAGCTGCTTATATAGGCAGAAAATACTGCGCAGTTACCCCCACTCTTCTACCTCAAAACCGGTTTAATGACGTCATATACTACGCAGTTAGAAATAGAACAACGAGAACTACGCCGTTGCGTGACCTTGAACAGGTCCAGACCTGTCTCATGACGTTATCTACTACGCAGTTACAAGTAATGCAAGCTGCCACCAGATGGCGTTGCCTAAAATCCTTCTCGCAAGTAGTTGTCATAACTTCATTTTAAATATATAAAACATGGATATATCATACTAAAAATGCGTAATTCCGAACTATTGATCTGTTATAACCGAGCCGAAGGCAGGTTAATACTTGAGGATGCTTTTTTATAACCTCAAAATGTTGAACTCGAATTAAAAATGGCGGATTTCAGGCTTAAAATGGCGGATTTCAGACTCAAAATGGCGAGTTTCAGATTTAGATAGCAGCCACCAGATGGCAGATAGCAGTCACGAGATGGCAGATTTAAAATAGCAGATTCCAGGAAAATGGCGAATAGATTAAAAAAATGGCGGGAAAATCGCGGATAGTAAGATTTAAAAATGGCGGCAGAATTAACCACCAGTGCCACCTATGAAAAACCTCCACCAAATCGATAAAAACCTTCTCCATAACGATATCGATAAAAAAACATACCTGCCGTCGGTAATACATACTGTCGGTGAAACGGGTCGCTCATATCGACGGGTGGTATTTAGCTTAATGTTTTTCACAACTCCATAATCTGTTTTACCGACTGGGTTTACATCCCCCTGTTTAACTACTATTATAGATTAGAAAAAAAATAATGAAAATATCTACTAAAACTACCTGTCAAAAAAAAAAAGTTGATTACTTTGAAATAAAAACTTATATGTATTGTATTGAAATAATAGCTTATATGTAGTGTATCAATGAGTTAGTAATTGATAAATTAAAATAAAAAAACCGTAAATTTTACTTAAAATTATTATTGTCCTAAAAATACTTAATTTTTCATTTTGGAGAAATTTAGCATTTTCAAATGGGATTTTTCAGGAGCAGGTTATTCAAAGGCAGTCAAAGGAGCGTTATTCGACTGAGGAAAGAACATGAAACGACGGTAATACGACGGTGAAACTACTTTGGATTCACTCCTATTTTACTGTGTAACGACAGTGCTTTGACTGTCCAATAACTATACATTTATGAACTCTTTACAATGTTTTCACTCCATAGTTTCCATACAAAAATGTCGTTTTGACCATTTTACTTAGGTGTAATAATCTGATATAAACCATATTTTAACATTAGTGAAATGAAACAAAGTCACTAATGTTTCACCGTGAAATCACTACTGTAATATTAAGTTTTCACCGTTGACCATAGAGGGAACTACCGACTTTCCATAGTATTTTCACCGTGACCACAAAACCGACAGGGAGTGTGTTACGTCCAGAGAAAACTTTTTTTTATTAATCAATAACTCTCATTTAAACAAATGTTCGCGCAAGGCTTATCTTTCGACAATAAATTTTATCTGAGTTGTGTAGTATTTAGAAATATTTTAAAATCTTAACTAAATATAAGGTCGAAATTTTAAAAGACCCCTTATGATAACGAACCCCTATATCCTTAAATTTATCTAGAAATATTTTATCATAAAACTAAACATAAATACTCCTAAACAAATAGAAACGAAAAAGGGGCATTAAAAATAAATTACCTAAATACAATTTTCTTGGAGCCATTAAAATACTCTTGAACAAATAATAAATAACCCAAGAAAAACGCATTGGATTTTAATCTTAAGTCTACAGGGTAATAAAATATCCATAAAAGGTCCCAAAGAAACGGGATTACGTACCTACGAAGCCTAACAGATATACTTTCAAGATAGTTAAAAATTTTCTTTATCATCTACGACAAACAAATTTTATTATAGTAAGACAGCTATCTAAAAAAAATAATATTTGAAACTTCACGAAAATAACCATAGAAAGAAGAAATTCCAAAATTCTGCAAATAAATTATTCTCTTATTCTAAAAATCGTAATTATAGACTGATTTCAGAAATTAAGCCAATTTTAAATAAATTCCAGAATTATTATCTAAAAACGTTAAACGTATTTCTATTTTAAGAAAGTATCCAAATAAATGAGGAAATTGTAACTTCGAAATATGAATTAAATTAACAATTCAAATTTATAGCAGAATATTTAGATAAGAATAGACAAACCACGTGTTTATTAAAATCGATGGTTTGCCATAATTATTCCACAGGAAAATATTTTAATTGTAATTTTATATTCTAATTGAAGTAAATTTGATACTTAAATTTATCCTAGAAGATAGAATAAAAATTATTAGAATAACTCTTAAATATTTAACTTATAAAAAAAATTGTAAAATTTAAATTATAAATTAAGCGAATTAAACAAATTAAATTAAAATTATTCAATAGAAACATATTTTACAAATGTTAATAAATTTAAGAAATTAGTTTAAATAATTTTAAATAAGCTAGATGGACAAAATGTACATGCCAGTGTATGGGTGGGTGCGCACACACATAGGCTAGCATCTTGGGCGGGGCCCAGCCTCTTTTCCGAAGGAAAATGTATTGGGAAGGGGACGGACCCCGGGAAACTGCTTCCTGATTGGACGCAGTTTTTCCCCAAAAAAAACCCAACGTCCGACTCGCAACACCGATTTATAAGGGCCTAGTTCACAAAGGTTCAGTTCAGTTCTAATTCTGCTCCCGAAGCTACAAGTGTCCACACACTTTCCTGTAACAAGTGTCCTCACACTTCCTTATTACCCACGTTAGTCCTCACTAACTACAAGTGTCCACACACTTCCGTATTATCCACGTTGATCCATACTACCCAGTTCACAAGTATCCTGATACCTTCAATTTCCGATTTAGTAAGATTCAGTTGTAAATTTAAAAATTAAAATTATATTGTAAAGTTAGGGTCAGTGAAATTAATCAGCTGCAAATCAGGTTCCACAATTTATATAGCATCGTAGTTCTTAGTACGATTTCCAACTATAAGAATTCTTTGTAATATTTCTTTCTCATTTGTAATTTTGAACATTCAATATAATCATCATTAAAACTTACACAAACTCTCATTTTATTCAATCACAAAAATCCAATATTTAACACGATCCCGGTCTATAGGCTGAAAAGCTTGGGCCGGAAATATTTTAGTTTAATTAGTCCAAATTGGGACGTAACAAGTGTAAATAAAAAAAAATGTATTTTATTTTAAAAAAAGCGTAGGGTGCATGGGTCAATAGATATAAATATTCTATTGACAGAGATCAATAGAGTGATTATCATTTTTGCAATATCTTAAAAAGCACCCCGATCTTTTTTTCAAATAAAATACATTTTTTTTTATTCACACTATTATTAATTTATATTTATTGAAATTTTTAACACGATTCTTAATTTAAATTTATTATAACATATTTTCTATTTTTTTAGTTTGGTTTTCTATACCAAAATATCCTGTTACGTGAATGTTGGAACGCTTCACGTAATAATTATCCGTAACTCCTATTCTTTCCCGCTTCACAGCAACATTTTCGAATTTGAAAATAAAACACGCTATGAAAAGCGTGTTTTTTTAGTTTTTTAAACTATTATTTATTTTATACTTTTTAGTTTTGTTTATTTATAAAAATTCTTTTTTTGAGTTTTTCAAGACCATTATACGCTTTGTTGAAATAAAAATTCTCTTTGGTGTTCGAAAATTTGTTAATATTAGAGAAATCGGCTGAAGACAATGATTGGAAATAAAAATTCCTGCCTTATCGACTACAGATAAAAATTATATAAATTAACAAAAATCTTATTTTGCGAATTTAGAAATGGAATAATTTAATCAAATTAGTGTATTGTCATCAGTCCTCGATAAATCTACAAAGTTTGAACGAAATCTGGCCGTTTAAAGTGGGTCAAAATCGCGCCCAAAGGAGTCGGTTACAAACATACAAACTGGCTTATACGCCCAGTGAAAATTCGAATCACTTCTCGTTAACGAGTCGAACTAGTCGTTAGTAGTATAGCTAGGAGCGTTCGTGATATAGACAATATGAGAATCTGCATTATCGATCGAGTGGATCGTGTTCATGCTAAATTACTAACCGCCATTTCGACCATATTTTCAACCCTTTTTCTTGTATCAACTATTTTGAATTACAATTTCCGCCATTTGCCTCTTCTTTTTCTGGTCCACCACCCGTTAGCCGCCATTTTCCGCGACTACGTCACCCCTTTTGGCCTGCCATCTAGTACCCGTCATTCCCATCTGGTAGCCGCCATTTTTACCATATTTACAACCCTTTCATCGTCATTTCCCGCGATTGTGCCGCTATTTCGGCAGCTACATTTTATACTCACAATTTTAAAAACAAGTTTGAACTCATGACGTTATTTTGTGACAAAATTTTTTCTGATGCAATCCTTACTGCACAAATTACCCCCACTCTGTCAACTTTTTTATTTATTATTAACAAGTCTAAGCTTGTTTGTGACGTCATTTCTGACGCGGAGGGGATTATACTTAAGCTTTTCGTAGCCGAAAGACTGTCATTCAGTTATCGCTCATCAACCTGATCATTTCTAGCGTACTGTTTAAAATGTTCTGTTATCTGAATATTTTTTAACGCATATTTTACCTAAAAATGAAATTTGTCGAGCTCAACCAAATAAATCTTACACCATGATATCCACCTAAGAAGAAGATCTACGAGTTGGATACCGGAAGAATCTACGGGATTAGTCAATTAAAAGCGGTATCCACTGAGTTTGGCTTGAAATTTGTCGCTACAATTGACGCCGAGTTTCAAATTTTTCTTCCCGCTAAGACTGTAAAATGCTTGAACACCAATGCTGACATTTTCAAACAATAGGTGGAAGCTACCAAAAGAGATCAACTTTACCTGCATTTTCAGCAAAAGGAAAATAATTTATATGAATTTGTTATTATATTAATTATGAATTTATATTAATTATGAATTTGTAACAGTTTTACCTGCTCAGGTTAGCCCCTAATTAATTTTATAAATAACTAAAAAAATTAACAAACAACAATAATTATTAGGGCGCCACCAGGATTTTTAATCACGGTTCCTGGAACCGGTCCAGAGCTGAGAATTCTTATCTTAGGGTAGAGAGAGTGGAGGAAGGTGCTGCTGAATAATAAATAATTAATTAACAAGATTGTTCAATATTTATTAACAATAAAAAGAAAACTTAACAGTATCTTGACTTATGAAAATTTAACAAAGTTACACTCGCTCACTCACACTATCCACACTTAACAATATCCTTATTCTCGACGAGCCCCTTTCTGCGTCTACTCGTAAAATTATTAGCAAACCAAACTAACTAAACTTTTTAATAATCGGCACAGAGACCAATCGTATGCAGGGGTCGTTGACTCGGCTCATAGGAGTAACAGCCCAGTGACGAAACGTAGACCTAGATACTCCTGCAGCTTATTCACACTTTGCTACAGAACAACAGCCCAGTGACGAAACATAGACCTAGATGTTCTGCAGCACACTCTCATAACCCGCTCCAGCTACAGCAGTAACGGCCCAGTGACGAAACGTAGACCTAGATACTCTGCAACTCACACAAAACCCACACTTGTCTCCCACTGACACTACTGATTTAACTTTATTTGTGAATTAATAATTGATGATAATTAATTTGATTTAAGACTTAAAATTGAGCCATTAAAATATCCAATCATTAGAATTTTTATAAAACAATTGTTCAGTGAACAGGCCCACTCAGTGAGCAATACGTCACTGTGGGCTCCCCAAATTTACGAGCCGCACCTGACAAGCGCTCGTTCCCGCAAAATTCACCCCGCTTGCGCAAACCGACTACTCGATCACGCCACATATATCAATTTTTGGTATTGGCTATCGATGTCGACATCAATAGAATGAATTTATCGATTGGTTATCGCTCTCGCTAGACATGCGCAAAAGCCTTCTTCCCAAGTCTACGAGGAAGAAGACGAACTATTATTATCAGCTTTCGCTTCATCTTCCCGCTTGACGAGTCGCTTTTTTGCTTTATAGAATTTCGCTTTATAATTCAACCGCTTTTTCGCTTCTAAGATAATTTAACTTGCTTAAATTAATTTCTAATAATTGTGTTTAGTTTTGTTGCAGCTTAATTAAATCAATTGTGCAGTAATTACCGCTTTTCCCAGTGCCGGCAGTGTATTCAACCTCGTGTCTACCGGCTTCGCTTTTGCTAACCACGCTGTAAATTATAAATCCGCTTTTTTCGCAACAATCCGCTATTGTACATCTTAAATATTTAGTGTAATTATTACTAATAAATTTCTAGTGTTATTTTTGATAATTAGTTTCGCATTTTAATTGAGATAACCAGACCGAAACCTTATCCTTAGTTTTTCCGCTAATTCAGCATTTTACAACAATATTTTTCAGTTAACAATTAATTTCCAAATAACGTTGAACTAATATGTACTTCCTGAATTCCGATTGTTAATTATAACTCTGATTTAATATATTAAAATAGATTAATTTTTGATCAGATTAAAATTTCTGACTACTTTACTACCAGGGTCTTAATATGACAACGATAGTCGATTAAAACGATTGGTCTTAATGTTTCAAATTAATAACCGAGAAATTACTTTAATTATTATTTTAATTTCAATAATGATCAATAACCAAGTTGAAAATTATTAACATAAAAATTACTGATGTAAATTAATTAATTATGACTGAACTTTCCTGTGAAATTTTCAACTCAATTTCGGCGAAGTTTCCGGCGCTGCTGAAGCAGCAGCTACCGTGTGCTTCTCTGGGTAGACTTCGTGGATTTTGTCAGCGGTTTTTGCCAGTTGCTCCAGTGTGGCGTTATCTGGGGATACTGACAGTAGTTCCTGGGTCTTCTTAGGTAGATTAGCTATCCATTTAGCTTTTATAACCGCCTCGTCGATCCTTGGCGCGAGCGCCTTGAGGTGATGGAGGAACTGCATCGGTGTGCGGTCTCCGATGGCTTCGCCATCTAGGAGTTTCCGCAGCTTTGACGATTCAGAGGCTGAAAAGCATTTTATCAGCGTTTCTTTGAACTGCGTATATGGTGCGTTCGGTGGCGGTGTGACAATCAGCGCCTATACTTCTATTACGGCATCTGCGTCTAAAAGAGAAACTACGTAGTTAAACTTTTCTTTCTCGTCGGTGATTTTGTACGTCTCGAATCGCGCATCCAGTTGTGCGAACCACAGTGCGGCTGTCTTTGGATTAAAAACCGGGGGCGGAGTGACGAACATCGGCGGTGGAATGACTTGTGCGGCATCGGCGGCGGCGGCAGCGCCTGCGTCGTTGTCTCGCTTTGTCATTGTCAGTGGAATGCACTACGTCACTGCTAGAACACAAAAGAATCACATGGGTATCACGTGAACACGAGAGAATTATGCGCGAAGCTCCTGCGCAGTCGTACGGACCGAATTCCTGAAACTTTTCTCAGAAATAAATTTTCACCAATTTAATTTGCACTGATGGTCCCTTAAATTAATTACCGATGCAGCAAAACGTCCAAAAGTTGCCCGGCGATGCATCGGTGGTGATAATTTCTGATATTTTAATTTATTTCACGATTTTCGCGACACGTGGTTATTACGTAAGCCGCTAACAACGCGGGTTATTCACCGTTTCACTCACTTTATATCACTTGTGATCACGTCGGGATCACCAAGGTAGGATTAATGGTTACAGGAAATCACAACTTAAATTAAATAACTCTCAAGAATTAAATATTAACGCGATATTTATTAATAACAAAGTACAAGGAAATATTTACAAAGAGAAAACGTGCGTGTCGCAGTCCGGTTGCTCGAGAGAGTGTGTTTTTTTTGTGTGTGTATAAGAGGCTCGCGCCGACGGCTACACACGAGTCTTGCCGAAGTCACCCGAGTGGGAATCAAAATTTGGTGTAGCTGTCGCTACAATACTTTCCTTCTTAAAAAAAAAAAAATATTTTACTTGTTTAACAACAGATATATAAAAAAAAAATTTTAATTATCGTCGGCGAGTTGATACGCTGGTTTCAGTCGGTCGACAGATAGTGCCGTGTTTGTTCGTCTGTATTTCACGATGAAATATTTTCCGTGCCTTGACACGACTTCGAACGGACCCTCATACGGCGCCGAGAAAGATGGACCGATTTGATCATTGCGTACCAACACGTGGGTGCATGTAGCCAGGTCTCTGAAACAGAAAACAGACTTTTTTCCATGACGCCCTGTGTCGGCCGGTGCCAAATTATGAAAGTGTGCTCTGAGGTCTCGTAAGATATTTTGAGCGTCAGCGTGCCTATTAGATGGGACTATTAACTCACCTGGCAACCGGATTGGCTCACCGTATACCAGGTTAGCTGGTGTAGCCCGAATGTCCTCCTTCCAGGTGGCTCGCAGACCGAGGAGTACTGCGGGTAGTGCGTTGAACCATGTGTCATTGTGACACAGCAAGGCGGCTTTGAGTTGCCTGTGCAGACGTTCTACCATTCCGTTGGCTTGTGGATGACCTGGGGTTGTCCTCAGGTGTTTTACGCCGAAAAATCTCGTCATCGCTTGGAATAAAGCAGACGTGAACTTCGTTCCTTGGTCTGAGGTGATCCTCAGTGGTACGCCATATCTGGCTATCGAGTTCTGGATGAGCGCGAGCGCTACAGTGTCGGCGTCGCCGTTTTTCAGTGAAACAGCTTCCGGAAAACGTGTGAATCTGCCAATGATGGTGAGACACTTGGTGTATCCGTGAGATACTGGTAAACTGACCAGGTCGATGTGGATGTGCTCGAATCTCTGCGTCGGAAAATCAAAACGAGCGAGTGGTGACGACACGTAACGATGAACTTTGTTGAGCTGACAATCTAGACAGGCTCTGGTCCATTCTCGACAGTTTTTTTTCATGGCCGGCCAGACGTATCGTTCTGTGACCAGCTTTATCGACGCTTTGGCTCCAGGATGAGCCAGGGAATGTAGCGAGTCGAAAACTTGCTTCCTAAGAGGACCAGGAATGTACGGTCTCGGTTTACCTGATGAAACATCGCAGTATACCGCGATTGGGTAGTCCTCGAAGTTGATTTGCTGCCACTGGATCGCTAAATTTGGGTTATTGCGCAGGTCTTGAAGTTCTGGGTCGGTGCGTTGCGCAAAAACCAACTCCTGCGTCGTGATAGGTGTCGTAATGGCTTCGACTCGAGATAGCATGTCGGCGACGATGTTCTCCTGACCGGAGATATGACGTATGTCGGTCGTGAACTGTCCAATGAAATCTAGACGACGGAACTGCCATGGCGTGGCTCTTTCTGTGCGTTGCTGGAAAGCGTAAAGCAAAGGTTTAAGATTGGTGAAGACTGTGACGTGCTTACCTTCAAACATGTGCCTGAAATGGCGCACTGCTTCATAGACTGCATGGAGTTCGCGGTCGTACGTCGACAATTTTTGAATCGATGGCTGCAGCTTCTTACTGAAGAAAGCTAAAGGCTGCCATTTGCCGTCTACGTGCTGCTGGAAAACTGCTCCAATGGCAGAGCTAGATGCGTCGGAGAATATTGCCCATGGCGCTTCTTCGTCCGGGTATGCGAGCATGGCTGAATCAGCCAGGGCTTGTTTTGCGTCCTCGAAAGCTTTTCAGAGCTCGGGTGTCTCGACGATCGGCGTTGAACCTTTGATTTTTGGACTTTCGAGCAGCTGGTTCAACGGTGCCAGGGTATAAGCTGCGTTCTTGATGAATCTTCTGTAAAAATTAATAGTACCAAGAAAACCGCGCAGAATAGCAATGGTACTCGGGAATTTTAGGTTAGTAATTGCGTCTATCTTCTCAGGCAACGGCTTGATACCTTTTTCGTTGATCAGATGACCAAGGTACTTTACCTCCGGTTGACCTAGTACACATTTTGCAACATTGACGACGATTCCATAGTCCTCGAGACGTTTGAAAAGTATGTCCAGGTGCTCCAGGTGCTATTGTTCGTCGTCTGATGCTATGAGGAGGTCGTCGATGTAGGCGAAGACGAAAGAAAGATCTCTCGTGACTTCGTCTATGAAACTTTGAAAAGTCTGTCCGGCGTTTTTGAGTCCGAACGTCATATACAGGAACTCGAATAGGCCGAATGGTGTGATAATCGCTGTCTTCTCGATGTCTTCTTCGGCGACTGGAATCTGGTTGTACTGTTCAGCTATGTACTTTAGTTTTTTATAAGTTAAAAGAAAATTGTAATGTATTTTTAAGTTTACTCATGTTTTCTAAAATATTTCGACAGACTTTCACAAGGACTTCATAAAACTTATAATTTGGAATTTTATGACAGTCCAACTCAAGTAATTGCCATTGTAAAATAATCCCTTTAATGACTGAGACTAACCTTCGACACAAACGGACAAAATTTTACAACCCATCTGTTTATCAGATGGTTACCAGACTATTTTCCAACTTAGCAAACCTTCCCACGCTTCGTTTAAACAATCCTGCGTTAAATAAATAATACTCTCTCCAGGATCCTCTCATTTAACAACAATTCCCCAACCCTAGTTATTTTCCACCAACCAAAAGCCACAATACCCTTCCCAAAATTGCACTCTCTGACGGACGATAGTTTGACGAAAAATCGAATAAGTCAGTTACCAAAAAACCTTTGACCACGCTCGCCGAGCGCCTTTCTTACTGACAAACCTCTGACCAAGCTCGCCGAGCATCTTATACCTGACCTTTACCGACTTATGTACCGATTAAGTGAATGTAAAGGAATCGTCAGTAATCAATAAAACAAAAACATAAAACGAAATATTTGTGATCTTTTAATTAAAATCACAAAATTCTTGTCAAGTTAATACCATATTAATCAACAAGAAAACATGTACGCTCTGGCGAAATCTACAACAGAAAATACCTTTTTACCTTTAAGTGCTGCCGCGCAGTCGGCGAGTCGCCTGATCGAGTACTTGTTGTCCACGGTGCGCGTGTTGATCGGTCTATAATCGCCACACAGTCGCCACTCTCCTGACTTCTTTGGTACAAGATGTAGCGGAGATGCCCATGCGCTGGTCGACGGTCGGGCGATTCCGAGTTTGATCAATTGTCTAAACTCTTCCTGAGCAATTTTCAGTTTGTTTGGCGCTAGAGGTCGTGCTTTGCACGATACTGAAGGTCCAGGCGTCGTTTTAATGTGATACACTACCGAGTGTTTCTTTGCCGCGGTGATTCCCTCTGGTCGAGTGATGGTCGGGTACTTGAGTAGCTGTTTGTGATAAACTGAGTTGCCTTCAACTACTTTGATGCGATTCGCATCGGACTCGATGGAATTTACGCTGGTCTGGAGACCGGTTGTGTCGTCACGTAGCTGTTTATTCTTGAGGTCAATAAGTAAACCAAAACGACTCATGAAATCGGCCCCAATAATTGGCTTTGTGGCGTCAGCGATGACGAATCTCCGGGTAAATTCTCAGCGTAGGCCTAGGTTTAGTGATAAGGTTATGAAACCGTAGGTTTCGATAAGTGAACCGTTTGCGGCATGGAGTTGATATCCAGCTGGTTCTGGTTTGCATCTTAACCGCCCGCGCGGGTAAACTAAAAGATCTGAGCCAGAATCCACAAGGAAAAGTGTGTTCGTGGCTTGATCTGTTACGAAAAGACGGTTCGACGATGCTAGGGAGTCGCAGTCCGCCTCTACTGACTCCCGCTGGCATTTTCCTGGAACTTGCAGCCAGGGAGGCAACGGAAAGTTTTAGCTCCGTACTTCTCGTGGAAACGACAGAGTCCTGACTTCTTTAGTCGGGATTTTGATTTGCTGCGGCTTGAATTCCTGGGTGCTGGGTTATATCCACGGTGTTGGCTTCTTCCACGCTCCTGGCGTAGATCGCTGGTTAAAGACGCGACTTGTTGAGCTAATTCTGCGACTACCTTCTCGATCGGCGAAGTTTCCGGCGCTGCTGAAGCAGCAGCTACCGTGTGCTTCTCTGGGTAGACTTCGTGGATTTTGTCAGCGGTTTTTGCCAGTTGCTCCAGTGTGGCGTTATCTGGGGATACTGACAGTAGTTCCTGGGTCTTCTTAGGTAGATTAGCTATCCATTTAGCTTTTATAACCGCCTCGTCGATCCTTGGCGCGAGCGCCTTGAGGTGATGGAGGAACTGCATCGGTGTGCGGTCTCCGATGGCTTCGCCATCTAGGAGTTTCCGCAGCTTTGACGATTCAGAGGCTGAAAAGCATTTTATCAGCGTTTCTTTGAACTGCGTATATGGTGCGTTCGGTGGCGGTGTGACAATCAGCGCCTATACTTCTATTACGGCATCTGCGTCTAAAAGAGAAACTACGTAGTTAAACTTTTCTTTCTCGTCGGTGATTTTGTACGTCTCGAATCGCGCATCCAGTTGTGCGAACCACAGTGCGGCTGTCTTTGGATTAAAAACCGGGGGCGGAGTGACGAACATCGGCGGTGGAATGACTTGTGCGGCATCGGCGGCGGCGGCAGCGCCTGCGTCGTTGTCTCGCTTTGTCATTGTCAGTGGAATGCACTACGTCACTGCTAGAACACAAAAGAATCACATGGGTATCACGTGAACACGAGAGAATTATGCGCGAAGCTCCTGCGCAGTCGTACGGACCGAATTCCTGAAACTTTTCTCAGAAATAAATTTTCACCAATTTAATTTGCACTGATGGTCCCTTAAATTAATTACCGATGCAGCAAAACGTCCAAAAGTTGCCCGGCGATGCATCGGTGGTGATAATTTCTGATATTTTAATTTATTTCACGATTTTCGCGACACGTGGTTATTACGTAAGCCGCTAACAACGCGGGTTATTCACCGTTTCACTCACTTTATATCACTTGTGATCACGTCGGGATCACCAATGTAGGATTAATGGTTACAGGAAATCACAACTTAAATTAAATAACTTACAAGAATTAAATATTAACGCGATATTTATTAATAACAAAGTACGAGGAAATATTTACAGAGAGAAAACGTGCGTGTCGCAGTTCAGTTGCTCGAGAGAGTGTGTTTTTTTTGTGTGTGTATAAGAGGCTCGCGCCGGCGGCTACACACGATTCTTGCTGAAGTCACCCGAGTGGGACTCAAAATCTGGTGTAGCTGTCGCTACATATATATGTATATATATATATATATATATAACTGTAACTTCCCGCTAATTCCATACCTGAGCGCTTAAAATTGTACTTATGCATTTGAGCTCTCCCAGCTCAAAAGTCTGAAAGAAGTTTC
>JZSA01006519.1:0-23861 GCA_000956155.1 Cotesia vestalis | reverse complement strand
TGATCCAAAAAAAAAAACATTTTTTTTTTCGTTCAAACAAGCTCAAAAGTTTTGTTTGGGTGTAAAAAAATTACTGTGAAAAGATGAGCTCTTAATATTAATATTAAGGTTGTTCTCATCTCATTTTTTCAATTCCCATAAGAATAACATGGGAAAAATTTTTTTTGCTTCTTCTGATTTTTGTACCGTTCAAAGGAATGATTGACTTATAAATTGCTGTTCTAATCTTTATAGAGAATTGAACGATCTACAAAAAAGGTCGAATAACATTTTTTGATTTGTCCACGCGTTCAAAAGTTATTCAAGATCAAAGTTCAATTGTTCAAAAATTTGATCGAATTTTATAAATTACACCAAAACTGTTGGTTTCAGAGTCAAAATAGAAATCAAATTTATTGTCAAATATAAATTAGACTTCTGATGAATGTTTACTAATATTTTTTTTTGTTCAATCAAATAAATATGATGTTTTTAAGGAATTTTCTTTGCAATAAATCAAAAAATAAACAATTTTATTGTATTATTATGTTCACATTCATTTTATTAATAAGTTTTGCTTAAGAAATTGCTTGTCTATCTACATTAAATATTTATGAATGAAGTGATTTTTTATAACAATTTGGAAAACTTTGTCAATGGCTCCGAACAACCTGCAATAAATACTACAACAGTTTTTCATCTTTAGTTAGGCAGCGGTTATATTCTTCAATTAATGCAACACCCCGTTCAGCAACGTCATTCGTTACTTTCAAAGTTTTGAAAAATTCCAGGCATATTTTGTAGCTGTCATCATTAGGCCATGTAGAAATATCTTTTTCTATGAAATCAGAGGGTAAATCAAATTTTTTAAATACCCTTGCGGTCCTGCAACCACCGTGGAACCACCGTGGATCCACGGTGAAACCACCACATCGTGGACCCACCGTGGATCCACCGTGGTTTCGTGACATTTCACCACAGTTGATCCACAGTGTATCCACGGTGGATCCACAGAGTATTCACAGTGAATCCACGACAAAACCACGGTGGATCCACGGTGAATCCACAATCGTCATTTTTGACGATTTTCAATCATTCTAAATTTGGCATTTTTCAAAATTTTTTTTGCAATAGCTCCAAGAGTCTCTTTTCAAACATATTAAAGACTCTATCTATACGAGCGTTTGAGATATTTCAAAAACAACATTGAAAAACTGGAAAAATCGCAAAATATTGAATTAGCATTAGTTAGAAAGTATTAGTTTTGATTGTATCAAGAAAATATAATGAACAATTTTTACCTGTAAGCAGTCATTAATGAAATTAATAATTTTCATCTTATCTTCATTTGAAGCGCTTGCCACAGTTTCATCCTCTATTCCACTTTAATCGTTGGTTTGATCAATTCATCCCATTTTTTTTTAAAACGAAGGAAAATCGGGACGTTAGGACCAGTTGTAGTGGTCCAAAAAACTTCAAAAACGCCTCGTAAAACAATTTTCAATACATGATGACGACAAGGAAGCCGCACCAATTTTCTCCATAATGCTTTTTCAATTTGAATACATGTACCTTTATAAATGCCTACAACAAGAACAGATAAAAATATATAAAAACGTGAGATCTTGATTTTAAAGCGATAGGAGAGCATACCTACGCTCACGCTAAAGTCATGCAGTAGAAATCAAATATAATAATGTCGTAAGTACTTGTAATTATTAAATAAAGTTTACCTGTGTTGACAGCTGCAGCATCGAAACACATTGCTATTACGTAAGGAACAATGTTCCATCGATTCAACGTCGTAATAACAGCTAAAGCTTGTTGATAAGCAGTTCCACTATCAGCTTTGGGGACTCCAAGAAGCTGATCAACTCCAGAGACAGGAAGTAGAATTGCTAAACGGTCAACAGACTGTGAATCAGCTATATCGGGCAAAATTTTACCGTCCCAGTGGACATCATAACGATCATCAGAACGGAATTCTTTTTTCAAATCTTGCGCAATGTTTGATCTATGTTTGATCCGCGCTCGATAAATTGTACCGTAACTTAAATTAAGAGTAGAAAGATTGATTCCTACGCTCTTAAAAGTAGCAGCTAAAACAAAAGTAGCATTTCTTTTTGTTACTTTTGCTCGATCTAGTGCTGCACATAATTCGGGTGTCATCACATCAATTTTGTTTGGTTGACACTGTTGACTTAGCTGATTTTCAAAGTCAGATACAATATTTGATGTCTGACTAGATGTTGTTGCTGATAAACCAGATAGTAATAGTGCGGATTTTTGGGTAACAAGCATCATATCAACAGCAGGTTCATCTGCATCTAAATAGCAAAAGTTGTTTATATAAAACAGATAATTATAGTTGATTCAGAAAGTATACTGATAGGATTTCTTAGCATTTAAGAAATTATTTCTTTAACATTTTTTCTTAGCATTTAAAAAATATTTCTTAGTATTGAAGAAATAATTCTTAAATACTAAGAAATATTTTTTAAATACAAAGAAATGATGTTTAAGAAATGATTTCTTAAATACTAAGAAATCCTTCTATCAATGTAAGTATAAATTGTAATATAAACTTACCAGCCGAATCTACAAACATTATATCTTGATTTTGATCATCTTGTTGTGTTAAAGTGTTATTGTCAATAAATCCGAATCGATTTTTTGATCTTTGCCCGGCCAAGAACAAGTTTTTCTCTTCATCAATGTATTTATTGACGTTCAGTTTGGCGATATCAAATAAATTTTTTAATTTTTGAGAAAAATTTGATTCTTTCTTCTTTTGTGCTACTGATTTATTGCGCTTATGATTCCTCTGTATCTTTTTGACCTCATCTAATAAATTTGGAAGTTTTTTTCGTGCAAATTGCTCACCACTCAATTTCTTACAAATTGCGCCAATCTCAATTTCTTACACACGGCTTAAGGCTAGTCTTCATATTGTCTTCATATTGTATATAAATATAGATATACAAATACACAGTCAGATTTTATTTTTTTAACTTCCCGCTAAGAAAATCAATGATTTTAAAAAAATCGGGAAGTTATTGGTTTTACCCCGTTTTGAAAAAATCGAGTTTTTATCAGATCTCGACGTTTTGAGACCGATTCGAATAAACTGAACGGGGTTCTAAAGAGTTTCATCAAACTTAGATTTCCTGAAAATTTCAGCCGATTCGAACCATTAGATTTCAAGAAATCTTAAAAAAAACCATGAAAAAATAAAAAAAAATAATTTTTTAAATGTGGTTTTTTTGAGATAACTTTTTAACGGCTTCACCGATCAATTCCAAAATCTAATCAGCTCTTAACCTTGAAAAACCACATCGAATGCCGTTTTGAAAATCGAAATCAGTTGATTCGTGCGTGAGTTATCGTTGTCGAAAGAAAACCAAAAATATTGTTTTTTCGGAATTACTTTGAAATTCCTTGATCGATCAATTCGAACTTAAAAGTTTTTAATGGGGCCTTAAAAACCGCGTCGATCGCCGCCAAGAACGTGGGAATCGGTGCATTCAGACACAAAATTTTTCGGTGCATTGACGCAAAGTTTTTCACTGTGTAGACCCCTATCCCCCCTTGTCACATCTTGTCACACTCAGCAAAGACCCCTCCCCCCCTCGTATGCGAACGTATTTTGTGAACGGCCCCCAATGACAAATTCTTGTTTTTAAACTATAGCTCCTATCGACTCCAAATTTGGTAGGAATCTTCTGTAAGTGATGTAGAAATAATCTATAAACGAATTTTATGATATCTCACCCCCGCAGGAGGTTGCGGGGGTGACTATTTACAATTAAAATTTGTAATTCTCATTTCAAATTTCTTTCTTCATGTCAATTATAATTCATTTTTGGAAAAAAGCTGCGCAAACATTATACTGATTGCACATTGAAAGTTACAATTAATATTAGCTAGAATAATCACATAGATAAAAGGTGCAGGCTAATTCGATGGAATTTGGAATTTGTGCAAGTCAAAACAATACTTCTATAAAATTTCAAGTTTAGATCAAAAAATACAATTCTATAAAATTCCCAGCGAAGCAGGCGGGTAATAGCTAGTGTATTATAATTGAACAAGTTGCTTTATTTGTTTCCCTGGCGGATTCGGCAACACGGTGAAAGCACAGTCGATTAACGGTTGTTTCACGGTCGTTTCACCGTATAAAGTCCGTTGTTACCGAGCGAGTTGTCAGTCTGCATCGGATACAGTTGTGAACGATATTCACTGTGAATTAACAAAATATATACGGTGCAAACGCAAGTGAATCTACGATGTTATGACCGACACCGTACGCTCAATATACTGTCGAAATACGGTGATTTTACGCTACTGTCACGGACAATAAAATAAAAAAAATACTTCGGACAGTCTAGACCGGGACTCGAACCCGGTTCATCTGGTCGCGCGCCCGAAATTTTACCAGTTAGGCTATCTGCGACGTTGCTCGTTATGTTAGATTCAGTGACATGATAAGGTGTCAAAACCAAGTCATTTTTTGATTGTTCAGATAAAAATAGCTTAAATAAAGTTATATTTTTTCCATGACTTTATAATAATAATCGTAATTAATGATTAAAATTTTTTATGATTACGAAATTCTTAATTTCGAAATTACGTTGAAATTATTAACTGTATAAAAAAAGATCTGGGAAAGAAATTGCTAAAAAAAAGTATCTCATCATAATTTTTCTTGATAACAAATAATTTTTCCGTAATTTCGAAATTAAAGTTTTCATCTAAAAAAAAAAAAAAAACTTAAATCATTAATAAAGAATTCAAATTTTGGAATTACGGTGAAAATATTTGACGTGCAGAAAATATGTTTATGGTTAAGTTGAAATTAAATTATAATTTATTAAACGATATTGATTATTATATTTTTCACAATCAAAAAGTATTATAGTTTCTTATTTAAAACTATGAAAAAAATTCAACACTTGTAAGTTATAAACTCTTCTGAAAAGTATTGAAATGATGGATCTCTGTTGATTGCCTATAGTCTGATTAATTTTTTATGATTTTACTTTAAAATAAACAAAATTACAATAATTTAATATTTTTTTCAAATTTTTCATCTTGATTATTTACTGAGAATTTCTCATTTACCTATCTTTTTATACACTTTGAGTATTTTTTCTGAAATAAAAAAGCACTTTTTCATTGTTGACTAGTAAAACATTCCTGACTTACCGACATTATACGCTCGTTTCACTTACAAACTACCGTGCAATGACAGACGATCGATCGATGATCTACGATTTTTACTTAGGTAAAAAATCGGAAAAGTCAAGTGAAAATTTGATTTTTCGAAGAGTGAAGTATGACAACTATACAGAATAAAAATCATAAAGTAACAGTGAAAATTGTTCACAACTATACTCATCGTTCACTGTCAAACGACGGTCGTTCGACAGACAAGTGTCGGTTATTCGACGATAATTTGTCTACACTGTGAATTGACGGTGCTTTCACCGTCGTTTCACGATCATTTTACCGTGACCACGAATCCGCCAGGGTTAGATTAGTATTCTATTATTCAATTATTTACGATTCAAGTCTTATCTACTTTGTCAATAATTTTACTTAGCAATAATAACAATGAAGAAAAAATACCATAAGATAGTTATGAAGAAATTGTGAGAAAATATGATAATTTTAAATAATAAAATTTCTTATTGAAAATTTAAGTAATATTTAAAAACATAACCATCAATATTATAAATCAAGTTTCATTAAATCCTTGAAATAATAATAATGAATTGAACTTAAGTTAGACTTACTATTGGAATTATAAAAATTAAATAAAAAAAAAAAATTAAGAATCAACACTTACGTTTTGATGTGTTGCTGAAAATACTACTCCCCGACTTGTTGCAATCTGTTGTGATGGTTGTTTTTCTAATAAACTATAACATCCCTGAAATTTGTCTACCCAGCAACACCCGCGTTTTTGGGTAGTGACAGAGTATCCAGCTTTTTCATGTGAGCGAATAAGAGAGCACATCATGACGGCACTTGTAAACAAGCTGGTAGCAAACGCCGCGGTGGTGGCGTCCAAAATCTTGCTTAAAAACATGGTAGTTGGCAACAAGTTTGTGCCATCAAAATTTAAAATTATACGTTATTATTTAAGCTTTAAATATTAAAAGCTGGAATGAGATGATATTGCATCAAAATAATTGTATTAGTTATTTAATGTCAGGTAGCCACAAAAAAAAAATTTGAAAACGGTCAACCCTAAAGGCCATCCCTGCAACTTCCCGCTAAGTTCAGTTATTACGCGCTTGCAATTTTGCCACTTTTGCGATGTTTTTGAGCTCTTCGAGTTCAAAAATTTATTGTCATATTTTAAGCTCTCCAAGCTCAAAAAAGCTGTTTCATACTTTTGAGCTCTTCGAGCTCTAAAGTCTAATAAAGGTTTGAAGATAATCGGTTTTTTTCGTTTTCAAACTGCTGTAACTTTTAATTAGGTAAACCAATTTTCACGCAATTTGCAGCAATCGATGCAGTTTTTTAAGTACTACGAACAATATCTTAACTAGGGTGGGTCAAAAAAATCGAATAATTTATTTTTGACTTTATACTCTGAAAAATAGGTTCGTAGACACCTAAAAAGAATTCTCTCCAAGTATAAGCTCTTAATTATAACGGGAAGGTCCTCCGCTTTGCGGGTTTCTATTTTTTTCGAATAATCAGATAAAAAAATTTGTATCTCGCTTCCAACTGCTTAGAAAAATATTCCGTGGCATAGATTTTGTGAGAAATTGAATGCTTTACAAAAAAGGTCTCTTATGACTTTTTCAAAAACTCAACCAATTAAAAGATATTCATAGTTGAAGTTTGGCTATTTTAAGGAAAATATTCGTTTTTATTATGAATTTTATAAGTCGATGAAAAAAAATTATTTCGGATTGCGGAACTCATGATTTTGTAGGAAATTTACTGCTCTACAAAAATGGTCTCTTATGATTTTTTGATTAAGTGAAGCCGTTACGAGATATTCATCGTCAAACATTAACGAATATCAATATTTCCAGTTTTTGACCAATAATTCGATAAATTTTAATTTAAACTAAGAGTTTCAGGAAAATTTACATAAATTTAAATTTCTATCATAAAAGTCACTCCTACAGAAGTTATTTGTTCAAAAATTCACTAAAAAGTTTTTGTTCTAATGATATTTTTTGTAAGCTTTATTTGTAATAATTTAAAATGTCAATTGCATTGGCATTTCATATTATTACAGTTGTTTAGTATGTATTTTCAAATTTTATTCTACCAATTATACATAAATTTTTTTGTGAGAGAGGCTTTTTGTTCTGAATTACATTACTTCTTCTGTTGGTACTCTAACGCTAGCGCCACCTATGTTGTTTTTCTTAACTATCTTCGTTGTCTACTTGTTTATCAGTACATTTTCAGTGCTCCAAAAACTCATCATTTCGTATACATGATAATAACAATTTTTTCGAAATAAGGCATTTTCTCATTATATAAATTCATTTATTATCAATAATTCTACAATGAATAAAGAAATACGTTTAATCGGTATACCTGTGCAAAAACTCACTAACCCTAAGTTACCAAAAGTGAAAGAGGTTATGAGAGAGTTTTTCTATCAACTTAAAGTTTTAAAGTTTTCAATCAAACAAAGTGCAAAAAATTCAGCTGACAAGGTTATTGAATTGAGTGAAGCTCCTAATGTAGTCAAAAAAATTCTCCGTTTTCATAGTGAGTGGTTGAAATTACAAAAAGATTTTAATAAGAAAAGTGATAAGGTAAAGGAAAAGGAGTTTCAGACTGATCTTGAACAATTATTCGACATTGTAAGTAAAAATTCCCTAAAAGGGGTGGATGATAACATTAGGAAGTTGTATTTGGATCAAAAATTCTGTACACACAAAGAGATTCTTTCGAATATTGTACCTGCGTCAAACTCAACTACAGATATGATGGAAATCGATGAAAGCAGTAAGTATCTGAAATAAATAATTGTTATAAATTCAGTTAGGAGTGTAAAACTTCCTTTATATTTATTATAAACAATGAGAATATCATTTTTCTACTTAACTTGCATTATAAATATCAGTATTCCTACGTATGACATTTGACTCCACGGTATCTGGTACTCATGTTTAATTGCTTCTCATCATAATGAATAAGTGTTGGAAAATTTGTCTGTTTAATTTAAAAATGAACTCTTATTACAGACTTGAATCAACCGTCTACCAGTCATGGGATTGTTTTAAGTGGAAAATCAGAATCATTCTCGACGCATACATTAAGTGGAACTACAAATTCTGGATCTGATTTGGAGTATGAACCCCCAATTCCGACAAAACGAGCAAAAATAAATGTCTTAACTCCTAAAGTCGTTTCTGCACTTGACAGAGCTAATGTCAGCAGTAGAAACGCGATGTTCATTATTGCTCCGGTTTTATCAGCTGCTGGTATAAAAATTGAAGATACAACGCTCAGCTATAGGTCCATCCAACGAGCTCGTATGGTTCAAAGAAAAGACATTGCTCAAGGATTAAAAGACAATTTTAAAACACACGATAAATACGTAGTGCATTGGGATGGTAAAATGCTAAATGATCTAATTGAATCCAAATCTGTGGAACGACTACCGGTTCTTTTAACTGCGTATGGTACTGAACAATTACTTGGAGTTCCAAAAATGAATTCTGGGACGGCAGTTAATCAAACATCCGCCATTTTATCAACATTGAGTGAATGGGGTATTATAAAGTATGTCAAGGCGATGTGTTTTGACACTACCGCTGTTAATACAGGTAATCAATCAATTACAAAAAATATTTTATTGTTGTCAGTCTAGTTTAATTTCTATTTCTTACTAAATTTTACTATCAAAATGTATTAATCGTTTACTCGTTTAGATTTGAAATATAACCATTGATTTTTCTTAAATACTAAATTCAACGATAGTCATCTATTATTGTTCTACAGGAATTCACAACGGTACATGTAAGGAAAATTGAAAAGATTTTGGGAAGAGAGTTGATCTGGTTATCATGTCGTCATCACATTTTTGAGATCGTATTAAGGGGCGCATTTGAAGTATTTTGGCCTGTGTCATCTGGGCCAAATGTACAGATGTTTGGAAGGTTTAAAAAATTTTGGGATGATATAGATATAACTAATTATAAATCTGATGTTGAAGATGCTGTTGTTGCTGATATCATTTCGAATAAAAAAGATGAAATCTCTAGTTTTATTACGAAATCTTTACAGGTATGATTTAACTGTGATTCAAATTATAAAAATTTCGTTATTTTTGACAAATTTTTTATTTTTGATAGTTACTACAACCCCGAAATGATTATAAAGAATTATTGGAATTATCATTAATTTTCCTTGGAGAAATGCCTCAAGAAAAGATTTCTTTCAAACGTCCTGGTGCTGTTCATCATGCTAGATGGATGACTAAGGCCATTTATAGTTTGAAAATGTATCTATTCAGAGATGAATTCAAACTCTCTCAGAAAGAATTGCACGGTCTTCGTCATTTCTGTATTTTTATAGTCACATTGTATTTAAAAGCTTGGTTTTCATCAACTTCTGCAACAACTGCTGCTAATCATGACTTGCAGTTTATGAAAAATTTATTGGAGTACAAACATATCAATCCTTTGATTTCTTCAGCTACGTGTGAAAAAATGATTTCGCACTCATGGTATTTGAGCGATGAACTTGCCATTTTATCACTGTTTGACGATAGCGTTCCATTAGAAGTAAAAAAAAGTATTGTTGAAGCTGTTAATACTCGTGAAGGTACAGATTCTAAAGCTAAAAGATTTGTAATTGCTAAAAAACATTTGAATTCATTGGCGCAGAGAACTCTGAGTGACTTTGTGTCTAAAAAGTCATTAAATCTTTTCAAAATCTTCGATCGACCGTATGACTTTCTTGATGTCGATGGTGAATTATGGCCTACTAATGAGAGTTATCTCAAAAATAAAGAATACTTTCAACAACTAAAAGTTGTCAATGATTCAGCAAAGCGAGCTGTTGCATTAGTCAGTGAATATAATCAATGCTTGACAAAAAATGAAGAACAATTCCAGTACTAATTGCAAGTTGTCAAAGGACATCAAAAAACATTCCCAAATTGTAATAAAAGAAATTATTTATAGTAATAGCGTACTGTTATGTTAAAAATATAGACAATTACATTGCAATTGATAATTCAATAAAAAATTTATCTAAACCGGTGAGGTTAGCCAAGCGGTCTAAGGCGCATGGCTTATAGAGCGCTCGGACTAGCTCACCGGCCAGGCGTGGGTTCGAATCCCAAGCTGGTCTTAGAAACCATCTTGGTTAACATTCAACCCTTTCCGCGTAGATTAAGATTTTCACAACCCCAAAAGACCCCAACGTACCATTCCCAACAGTTAAAGTCGGCGATATGACCACAGCAGTTAAAACCGACTCTAAATAGAATTAATTAAAAAACAAAAAAAAAAAATTTATCTATAAAAAAGTTAAATACTGGTTGTTTCTCACTTGATTCAATACTTTTCATATTAAATTTGACAAAGAAATATGTCATTCACTTCAAATTAAACTAATCATTGGCTATATGTCGAAAAAAATGCTCTAATTTCTTGTTTTAATGCAATCAAACAAGCTCAAGACTGAAAACAATATTAAAAAAATTGTTTATAACATTTCTTTATCGATCGAAACTCAAATTTATGTAAATTTTCCTGAAACTCATAGTTTAAATTAAAATTTATCGAATTATTGATCAAAAACTGGAAATATTGATATTCATTAATGTTTGACGATGAATATCTCGTAACGGCTTCACTTAATCAAAAAATCATAAGAAACCATTTTTGTAGAGCAGTAAATTTCCTACAAAAACATGAGTTCCGCAATCCGAAATAATTTTTTTTCATCGACTTATAAAATTCATAATAAAAACGAACATTTTCCTTAAAATAACCAAACTTCAACTATGAATATCTTTAAATTGGTTGAGTTTTTGAAAAAGTCATAAGAGACCTTTTTTGTAAAGCATTCAATTTCTCACAAAATCTATGCCACCGAATATTTTTCCAAGCAGTTGGAAGCGAGATACAAATATTTTTATCTGATTATTCGAAAAAAATAGAAACCCGCAAAGCGGAGGACCTTACCGTTATAATTAAGAGCTTATACTTGGAGAGAATTCTTTTTAGGTGTCTACGAACCTATTTTTCAGAGTATAAAGTCAAAAATAAATTATTCGATTTTTTTGACCCACCCTAATGAGTATATAACAGAATCGGAATGTAAGCTGAATGGACTCAAGATAAAACAAAAATAAGTACACACTACAATCAGAATGTACCAAAATAAATAAATAAATCAGTAAGAATTAGCAATTTAAAAAACATTTGATGCAAAAGATTTTCTTTATTTGTTTTTTTTTTATAATTTGTTTTTTTTTTTATTTCATTTTTATTTTAATTTTGACATTTCTGTTTCTGAGAGTTTTCCAAACCCTCGCGGTTTTGGAATCACTGTAAAATCACAGTAAAATTTTAGTGAGATTATAGTAAAAAGATAGTGCGACCATGTTGAAATTACGGTGAAATCACTATAATTTTGTGCCATTCGGTTACTGTAGTTTTATGGTCATCTCATAGTGGTAATGCTGTGAGTTTAGAGTAATACCACTGTGAATTTACGGTGAATTCACAGTGAATCCGCAGTGAATTTACGGTGAATTTACAGTGAATTCACCAGGGTAAAAATAATTATATATAATTATTTCCATGAAAAAAAAAAAAAAAATACCTACACACACACACACACACACACACACACACACACACACACACACACACACCTCGTTTCGAGACAGAAACATTAGTGTCAAAAGCGAAAAACATTAGTCTCAAAACATAGCAGAACTTCGAAAAAAATGCCACGAGCTACGTCGGCTAGCAACGAGAGCTGCCAAACACTTCCCCAATCAAGATCTACATTCGAGTGAGTACAGGCAGTCCAAAAAGAACCTGAATCGAGTTATCAAAGCAAGCAAAGCGAAATTGGGGCAAGAGATCTGTAACGATTTTGATAAAGACATCTGGGGTAAAGCCTACCAAATTGTCGCCAAGTGACTTGAAAAGGCTTTACCAGAAGCGCTGAAACCACTTGCTTTAATGAGCAGCATCGTAGCTGAGCTGTTTCTCAAACACCTACCGCGGGAAAAATGACATTATTTGAAAAACAGCGAAACACCTTTCACAACCAAGGTACTACAGGATGCGGCGAAGACTTTCAAGACAGGAAAAGTACCTGGCCCTGATGGTGTCCCGGCATCAGTGATCAAGATTGTAGTTCCGGAATACCCAGATATACTTCTGAACGCTTACAACGCATGCCTAGCAACCGGCACGTTTCCAACGGCCTGGAAGCAGCAGAGATTGGTTCTGTTAGACAAAGTCAAAGGTAGCCCTGTAACATCCTCATCGTTTGGACCACTCTGCATGCTGGACATTGCTGGGAAACTGCTCGAGAAGCTTATACAGGGAAGAATACGCAACGACATCGATCGTACTGGAGGTATTGCCATAAACCAACATGGCTTCTGAAAAGGACGATCGACAGTCGGCGCGATCCAGAAAGTCGTAGAGATATTGCGAAAAGCATGGTCTGGTAGCTTCAAAGTCCGTAAGGTGTGTCTCATCCTCACACTAGACATCAAAAACGCCTTTAACAGCGCGAATTGGGGTGACCTTGTAGATGCCTTGGAAAAATTTGGCAATAGTCGATGACTATCTTAACGAAAGAAAGCTAATAACAGAAACGACGGAAGGCCTACAAGAATATGACATAACGTCTGGCGTGCCGCAAGGTTCAATCATGTGTGTGTGGCCGTATGTAAACCTCTCATAACTTTTGAACGACTTGACCGATTTAATCACGGTTAGTGTTATTTGAAAGGGATTGACTAAACTTAGATTTTGAATATAATAGGGACCAATTCGAACTTGTAGATTTTGAGAAATCTCAAAAAAACTACAAAAAATATTTTCTCAAATGTGGTTTTTTGGCATAACTATTGAACGGCTTGACGGATTGATTTCTAAATTCAATCGGCTTTTAACATCAAAAGAACACGTCGATCGTTACTTGTCCGGTCAAAATCGGTTAATTTTTCCGTGAGTTATCGTTGTCGAAAGAAAATCGAAAAAGGTGTTTTTTCAAAATTACTCCTAAATTCCTTGGTTAATCAATTCATACTCGAAAATTCTTTATGAAGCTATAAAAACTGCGTCGAATGCTGTCAAATGTATGAAAATCGGTTCATTTATTCAAAAGTTGTTGCGGTTTAAAAATTAAAAAAATTGTGTTCTATTAAACTCCTATCAGAGTTTTGAGCTCGAAGAGCTCAAATTGACACAAAAATCATATTTTTAGCTTGAAGAGTTCAACATAATGTGTAATTTTGAGCGCTTTACAAAATGAGCGGAAAGTTGCAGAGATAGCCTTTAAGGTCAACTGTCATCCTAATTTTTTTAAATTAAATTTATCACTAATGTCTTTACTTTTATCCAAAAGTTTTTAAATAAATTTACTTACAGTTTTACGAGAAAAATGTAGAAATGTATCAACGTTTGGAGGTTACTCATAAGACCAATATTCAATTGCTCAACTTCAAAGTTAATTATTTATATAAATAATCGGGCAATCTCCTTCAAATTTTCGGAATTTATCTTTACATATTAAAATTTTTATTCAAAAAAAAAATCAAGCCTTCTGTCAAAAGTTGCCTTGATGCTCGTACTACCTTAAGCGGTGAAATGATTTCCATAATTTAATGTTTGACTATGTCGTTGTTTCAGAACACATCAATTATCATAATTACAGCTGAAGATTATGATGATCCAGATACAAATAATACTAAAGTAATTTATAAAATCCTCAATAACTCGTTAATAAATACTGATTATCATTACCCAGAATCTTGTAAAAATCCCTTTAAATTGATTACGGAGAATTTTAAAGAAGCACGAATATTAACAGACCGAAATTTGAGCAGATGCTATGGAACCTGGGCAGTTACGATTTATGTAAGTTTTGTTTTTGTATATATTAGTTTTTAGAGCTTGTGTCATAACTCTGAGAATCAATGATTTTTAAGATATCGGGAAGTTATAAGCTTCACTTCAGTTTTCGAAAAATAAGTTCTCACTAGATCTCTGCGTTTTTAGGTCCTAGAAATTCGTTCGGACTATTTCTATAAGAATTTTACCTGCGTGCGCGCGCGCGCGCGGTCGTGTGTGTGTGTGTGTGTGTGTGTGTGTGTGTGTGTGTATGTGTGTGTGTGTAAACCTCCCATAACTTTTGAACGGTATAACTACTCAAAATGAGGTTTAAAATAGCATTAAATTGGTTTAAAATTGCAGTAAGAAATTCAAATAACTTTGAGTGTATTTTTATTAATTCTTCCATGTAAACCATCAATATATTTTATTGAAGTTAATTTTAGTTCTTATTTGAGAAATATTTTTTGTATGAACTTCACTACATGGCGTAAGTTAACAAGGGCTTAAATCTCATAAAAGCAGATATCCATAGAAACATCAATTAATTTACTAGCTTTTGATTTATTCAGTTTAATAAATATCAAAATTTGAGAAGAATTTGATCGGAAAAAAATTATTGAATGGTAATTTCACTACCAAAACCGATATGATTTTTTCATTTCAAACTAAATTATGCTTATCGATTTCTCAGGCTCAAGATCTTGGAACGAATCCAGGTCCTTTAAGTGACACGAAAACCTACTACTTACAAGTAACTGACTATAACTATAACGTTCCGGTTATCAAATTTCCAATTGCTGGAAAAAAAATTGCATTAAGTGAGGTAAGTCATTAATAGGTATGTAGAAGCTAAGAGTAGAAAAAAACATTATTGATTGCTTCAGACAGCTCAATGTGTGAAAAGCTTATTTTATTTGAATATACAAAATCAATAGTTCCCATAAAAGATCAAATAATGGGCACACACGACCTCAGTTCAGTTTAGTACTGTAAAGCTCTGAGCTAAGCTCACAAACCCAGTTTCGGCCCAGTTGAAACGAAAAGTCGCTTATGCTCGGTCACTCCTATCATTTATAAAGGGTACCAGGACCTAACTCCAGGACCACTCCTCTTATTCCATATGCTTCTAATTTTTCTAACAGAATATTGTGGTTTACTGTGTCAGGTAAACAACAATAAGGTCAACTTTTGCCAGGTCCAAAAACGTTACTATTGTAGGAATATTATTATCTAAATGCTTATAAATATGTTCAGTAACAAAACTTATTGCGTCATTTGTTCCTCTATTTTTAACAAAACCAAATTATTTTTCAGATATTATTTTATGTTTGTTAAAAAATACTGCAAACCTTTGATATATTATTTTTTCCATTATTTTAGCAATATTTGATATTAACGAAATTGGTTTGTAATTCGATGGTAATTGCTTGTTTCCAGATTTAAAAATTGGTATTATTTCAGCTGCTTTTAAAGCATTTGGCCAAATACCGGTGTTCATGCACACATTAAAAATGTGAGCTAAATGCTCACTAATATTACTAGCTATTTTTTTCAAAACTTACTGCTGATACCATCTACCCCCCCCCTGCTTTATCTTTTAATTCATTAATTATTTTCTCTATTTCGTTTTTGTTTGTTGGTACGAGAAAAATACTATATGAATTCCTGGCATATGTTTTTTTATTGAGAGATTTAGTTTTGTCTATTCTAGATGCTAAAGTGTCACCAATACTACTAAAATACGTAACCAAATTTCCAGCAATTTGTTTATCATCAGTTATTTCGTTATCCTCACATATCAATGACTCTATATTACTATTTTTATTTACATTTTTACCTATCTTATCCTTAATATGTTGCCATAATCGTTTGCTATCTTTACATTCAACTACTTGTTTTCTCATAAAGTTTTCCCTGATTAAAAATACTGATTGAAAAGAATTCAAAAGTATGAAATTTGAATTCTTTTCAATTATTTCAATTCTTTTGTTTGTATATATAGATATACAGTTTGCATAGAGTTACCGCTTCTCAATTCTTTTCAATCAGTATTTTTAATCAGGATTGCTTCGCATTTTTAATTACCCTATCTAAAATTTTACAATACTTATTATATTCGCTTTTTAAAAGTAAATTATTTTTATCTTTGGCCCAGCTAAGATATAGAGTTTCTTTAGTCTTACATGAATTTATTATACCACTTGTAATCCAGTCTTTTCTGGGTCGCCTGTTCTTCTTTCGCAACTGTTGTTGTTTCCTGTATGACTTCTTTATATATATATATTGAAACACTAAATTTTTGCTTGTTTGAAAAATTTAATTCTCTAGGCCACTAGATCTCGCGGATAAAGAATAATCGCCTAGATTTCGTTATATTTTGGTTCACTGCCCTGGGATATTCCGCTCCCGTGTATTGATAATTGTCTTTGTTTTTTAGATTAATTATTTTACGGACAGAAGTTCCCACGTGTGCCAGTTAACTAGTTTTTATTACTTACAAATTTAGCTGCAAAGATGGTCCTTCGTCCTTGATTGGCTTTCAGGTGGTTGTATAAAATTATGCAGAATAGACGTTGATGGTTTAAAAAATAAGTATTGGTTAGCGACAAAATTATAACAGAACTTAACTTTATTTCACTAAATCAACACTTTAAGTAAATTTATAATACTCGGTAACGAAGCACAATAAATTTGTTGTATAAATATTTTATTTATACTTGAGGTTAGAGGGGATTGATTATTAATAATAAACGTAGTAATATTAGTTTAACGCAAAATAATAATAGTAGTAATAATATGAACTTATTAATTAAACAATAGATTTTATAGATTTTAGGAATTTTGGTGAGTGGTCACCTAATAGTAGTAATAGTAGTATAGAGGTAAATTGACTCGAAAATCTAGCGTGGTAGTTGACACCGGGGGATGGATCGAAGTGTCGATCACCGCTCAAGTATTGGGGTTTGTGACCGTTTTCCCCTCCTCGTGTCGTCTTGTGACGCCACGGGACTACCTATTATATTAGCTAGTGTCGGTAACGAAAATTTCGGGTGGTAGTTCGCCAGGCTGATAAAGTCGGGACATTTTGTAGTGTCTCAATATATATATATATATATATATGTATATATATATATTTATCGAAACCAGACAAATACGGTCTACAATTGATAAACTTCAACGACGCTTCAACTGCCTCTCTGATTCTCGCTATACCCTTTTGAAACCGTATCAGCTCCAATACATGGCACCAATCGCTCGGTGATGTGCGATAATTGCTTCACCAACGTATCTCTGTTGACAAGAATGTAAGATAAACCTTTTAAAATGTTTCTGACTGGATTTATCAGAAAGGATCAATAAGAGATTCCTTTGGATATGAAGGCAGCGTCGATGCATCTTCCTGAAACAAAGTTTTGTCATACTAAAAATATAACTTTGCTGACCTGTACACCGAAAAAAAACAAAATCATCTTAGTAGCTACGACATCTATATACGAGAGATAACGGACGGCTCGCTGAATATCATTCTCCACTATAATGATACAAAAGAGACTAAAAATTTTGATCAACTATATCACGCCTACCCGTGCAAAAAAAAATTTTATTCATTATGAATTTCATTATGAATTTAATAATGAAATTCAGATTTTGAAACAAATATGAATTTGATAATGAATTAGCTATAAAAATCCTCTAATTTTCTATTACAATTGAATCTAACATACATCATAAAAATAGTATATTTCCAGCTTGAAAGATTTAAAATTTTTTAATCGAAAAAAATTAAGACAACGAAGAGGAGTAATTCATCATGAATTAATTAATAATTATTATCAATTTAGTACAAAATTCATATTGAATTAATTATAAGAGAAATGTGTTTTATTTTATGATTGTATTTTTTGTTTTTACAGCTGAAATCTTAAAGAAAAAAAAACTATTTTAATTAACTTAGAGGAAATCTATGACTAATTTAATTAAATTTAACAGTAATTAACAAAAATCCTAAAACAGTATAAAATTAATATTTGATTCATAATAAGTTGATTATAAAAATAATAGAAGTTTATATTAATTTTATTGCATTTTTATACTTGATAGATAATAAGTTTATTATAAATACATTATGAAGTTGATATTAATTTGATCGTGTGTTTCATATGATAATGAACAAATTTTTTAAACATTAACTGTCATTATAGTTTCTAACAAATAAAGCTATAAGATCAGAAAAATATATTATAAATCTAGATTAGTTTAATAAATTTAGTTCAATAATGCAGAGTAAAATATATTTTTAGTTTATTTAATATTTAAATAATTGAATAAACAAATTTTTTTTGTAATAACACAAACAACAAACTAATAACAATAAATATAGATTTTTTAGAGTAAATTTTAAATCTTACTAACGCTCACATTTTTTTTTTTTAGTAGAATTATAATTAGAATACCTGAACAATATTTTATCTTAATTATTATTTCAACTTTTGATTTAATCTATTTCAGTCAGATTTATTGGCCTTACAACGTAAAATGTGTTTGGCTCATTTTCGTCATAATTTTCTATGCAAAAACATAAATTCAATAATTTATTTATATTTATAGACAATGGGGACTCGTTTGATTCAATGCACAAATCAATCATGTCAACTAAAGAATAGGGAATAATCGATCGTACTACAATACAATTTGTGACAATTGCAAAAAAATCACTAGTTGTACAATTGATCTGACAGGAAGATTCTTGACAAGAACAAATTTTTATAAATTCATTAATTATCCCGATTCTTTTTTTGTCATTATAATCGTAAATCACAACAGAAGAATTTGTTTTTTTCTCACGTTTATAACACTCAGCATCATACGCCACACAATTCTTAAATAATCGAAAAAATTTGAAAACATTGAGGGATGTTTGTAGACGTACATTGCTTTTTTCAAAAATTGTTTGCAATGAGACTGATAATTCGTACTTAATTAGTTTACCAATAATAAAGTGCTTTTAAAAAATTTTAAATATTCCAAGCTGAAAATATACTATTTTTATAATGTATGTTAGATTCGGTTGTAATAGAAAATTTGAGGATTTTTATAGCTAATTCATTATCAAATTCATATTTGTTTCAAAATCTGAATTTCATTATCAAATTCATAATGAATCAAATTTTTTTTTGCACGGGTATACAGTCACTTGGAAAACAAACAGGTGGCTGACACGGCTTTTTTTTCGGCATACTTGATCAAGCAGTAGCGGATGCACGTATTTTGTGGAAACTCTAAGTCTGCGATGCTCGGGTATCTACTACTGCTATCATAGCGCTGGAATAGTTGTTTACGCTTCATCCCAGGTAGGAAAGAACAACTGGACAAGGCTTGGACCAAGCCTGGGCCAAGCGTCGCCAGCCTTGGGTGAGGCTTGGCACGAGCCTTGGCTAAACATTGGGCCCAGGGCTCGGACCAAGCCTTGGGGAACTAATTTGCCAGGACTAAAAAAAATGCAAATATTATTAAAAAATTAAATCCGAGCGCGAAAATAAAAGAATGTGATGATGATGATGATGACTATCTAGGGATGGTGTCGAGTAAAGAATTTTAGAGAAGACTCACTCGAGAGTTTTGAGGTGTAACAAAGGAAGTGTCGAAAGAGTGAAGGTTCTACACAAACGACGTGTCTAGTGCTAAGTAGACTACGAGTGTTTTTATGCTAATTAAGCGCATGCTATTTAAATTTGAAAAGAGATATAATTATGGAGAAGAAGTAAACTTAGAACTTGCAATCGTTATATAGGTCAAATTTACAGGAGTTTAATATTGTTTTTTTTTGTTACTTTGATTTTTAAATTCTTGAATTTTAGATATCAAACAAATTTTTGACTGATCGCAATTTTTCTATAAAAATTTCGCACTTTTCTAGCAAGAACGCTAATTTTCTCGTAAAATTATTCATTTTATTTTGAAATTTAAAAAAAAAAAATTTAGAAAAATTTCGAATTCAAATTCCTACTTAAATATTACCCAGGTAGGAAAGAACAACTGGACAAGGCTTGGACCAAGCCTGGGCCAAGCGTCACCAGCCTTGGGTGTCAGTGACTTCCCAAAACTATAGTTTCACTGATAGATATATTGTAGAAGTAATTTGTATATGTATAAGAGAGTGGTAAACAAACTTACTTGTTAACAATTTTTTTCAATATTTTTTTTTGGAGAGAAATAAACATTTTTAAAATATTCACAATATGTTTCAGTATTAAATTTATCATTTTTTATTCACATGGAAAATATTTTTTGAGCAGTTACGAGAGTTTTATACATTTTTCAGCAACAAAGAAATGATAGTTAAAAATAATTTGTTAACGATTAATAACTATATTTATTAAAATTTTTTTGTTGACAAGTCATTTATTAGATTCTATTAAATTCTTCTATCAGTGTTCGAAGCATTGGGCCAAGTGTCGAACCGGGTTTAAGTCCGTGGTGATTTTTCAAGGCTTGGTTGAAATGTATCGAGACATTGGGCCAAGCATCGGACCAGGCCTCGGCTAGTTGTGATCTCCCAAAGCTTGGTTCCAAAATATTGAACCATTGGGCCAAGCTTCGAGCCAGGCTTGGGCCAGTGGTGTACCCCAAGGCTCGGCTTGAGAATGTCGAACCATTGGGCCAGGCCTCGGGCCAGGCTTAGGCCAGTGGTGCACCCCAAGGCTCGGCTTGAGAATGTCGAACTATTGGGCCAAGCCTTGGGCCAGGCCTGGGCCACTGGTAACTTACCAAGGCTTGGCAAAGTAACAAATGGTCCAAGGCTGGGCCATTTGTCAGCATTGGTAAACCCTACCTGGGATATGAGATAAGTAGCAAGTTATCTGACAGTCATGGTGAGGTGATATGAGCGTGCGGTTTATAGAGCATTCGTCTGAAGACGATTGTAGTAATCGAATGTGGCGACAGCCACACTCGTCTTCATAGGAATGTCTCATAAACTTTACAACAAATGTCGTTATCATGACTGTCATATTTGCTTTTTGTTGGAAATTTGTGAACCATCTGAGTCGTACGCGACAAGCCAACGACTTTTAAAACTTTAAAAACGAGCCGTAACTTACAACTAAGATGACAGGGGCTCTCTCCACGGTCCGCGCCCTTTTCGGTACCTAATTTTCCAACTTTTATAAATCTTCCTCATTGGTCGAAACGTCCCCTCCACGGTCACCTCGAACTAGCCATCTCATTGGAGCTCACTTTATTCCCCCACTACCCGCAGCGACAGTATATCAGTATCAGCGCAGCGGGCCTCGGGCGATTCGTTCCTGTGCCTTCGACAATAGTTCCAGCGACTAACAGCGAGACTTCAGCAAGCGCGCAAGGCTTGCAAGTATAGTAAAATACGAATAAGCAAGCGAGCAAGGCTTGCTTATCCCCAACTACCGAGCGCAACTACCAACCAAGGACCATCTCATCAATACGGACCATCTCATCGATACGGACCATCTCATCAGCCCGAGTCCACGTCAAGGGCTTACTCAAACCGCTTTGGAGACTGCAGTAAGCGCGCAAGGCTTGCCTCTACAGTTAAACACAGAATAGCAAGCGCGCAAGGCTTGACTATTCCCAATGACTTCTCAACAAGTTACGGACCATCTTAACTGTTAAGGGCGTCGTTAGACCAGCTGTGAGCGCGCAAGACTTACCAAACGCATCTCGTTAGACAACAGGCGCACAAGGCTTGTTGTCCGCGATCAGTATAATCACAAATCACCTCTTCTAAGAGCTCTTGATATAAAACAAATAGTTCTTATTAGAACTAAACAACTAGCTCACTTTTGAGAGCGAGTGACCTTGAGTCACCGCTTAGCTATCATTTAGCTATAATTGTCATCTCGACAAAATTCAGTTCGACTCGCAGTCTCATCTCAACCAAAGGTCTTTCTCAAAGCCGCCAATTCGTTCAATTACGTAAGAGATCTTTTCAGAGTTAAGGAAAGTTCCAGTCATAGTCCTCTCGAGTAGACAACACTTTTTATTCTACATATAGTATACATTATGTTTTTACAACTACTGTTCTGGAGATTGAATTTGAGAGAAATCTAATAATTTTTTAATTTTAATTTTTTTGCATAAAATTTTCAATTTTACACTTTTCTAAATCACACTTTTTTTTTTTTACGTTTAACACAGTTATGCATGGTGACATGAATAAATTAGGGTTAAGACTGAACACTTGTTTTTAGTATATGATTTACATGAACGATAAAAAATGAATTACTATCGCGGCATCAGATGACATTTCAGTAGTCTGTAATAAAGTAAAAAAGACTGAGTGAGTTAAATATAGCTTGTGTTCGTGGGGTTATATTTCTATAGTAGTATAGCTAAAGTGGCATTTGCGCAGTTAGGTAGTCTTTAACCTAAAATATGCATTAATGAAACACATAGTCAAGTATGCGATCATTGTGTCTTTCGGAGATGATATACAGCGCTCGCAAAGTCAACTTCCAGAGCAGGTGTTATGAAAAAATGTAATTGCTTATCTTACCTTTCCTATGCTACGACAAAGATTAGAGGAGTTATGTTTGCGGAAAGAACTGCAAATGGTTATCAAGGGTATCCTCAAAATTGGTACGGAGCCAAATATAAACTACCTGGAAAAAGTTACGTTTGACTAGGCACGAAAGTGCGTATTCTGTAGTAAAAAAAAAAAACGATAAAAAATCACATATCGGTTGTTCGGCTTATAGCGGACCGGTTTGCGAGGAACATCGGTTCCTTTTATGTATGGACTGTGCTGGTCATTAAATATGACTCATATGTATTTTTTTTTTTCGTTCAATATAAACACAAAATTTTTTCACGTTGCTTGCATGTATTTATTAATTCTGTATACATTTATCATCTCTTAAAATAAACGAACTGAGCTTGACTGTTGCACAAATAACAGTAAAAATATCATCTATAATTGGTACCAGTTTAACCGACATTGTCTCACCAACTTGTAACAGGGTAAAATTACCCTAGATTGATAAGTCACCGGATATCGATAACTATTCGACATAGCACTGGCGCGTCTCGATCTTCGGGCCTAAAGAGAGAATAGGAGGGGGTAGTTTTGGGTTGATATAGGTGAGCCGTGCAGTGGAAAAGGGAGAAGTAGTGTGACCGCCAGACCTTGTGCCATGGAAATCCAAAAGGACCGATCCCCGGAGTAGTGACGAGACGAAGGAAGCCAACTACAACTAGGACTTCATCCTCGGTTAGAGAGTTAGATCATCGTATTATTCGTCAAGGTATCAATTATTACTCTGTGGGTGTTACGGTTAGAAATTTTGGTCAATTAAATGAGTAATTAAAAATATTCTCTTCGCAAGAATAAATCGATTGAAAAGGATAGGATAACTCCACGAGCCCGTGTCGTCAGGTACTCTCGGGCGCAGGATCGAGACTATGTGAGAATAAAGAATAAACTTAAAACAAAAGAGGGTGGCTACCATCCTCAATGCGACGTCCCACTGAGGGCGGACCTCGAGGGATGGTGACCAGTTGTAATTTGACAACTCATATGAGCATATTCAACAAACCTATGGTGTTAAAGGTCTTCCACCTACGAAGACCAACACAGCTACAGTATTCTCGGAAATCAAGGTATGGTGACCATACATAGTTCGCCAGTGCAAATGAGTATACTCAACATACTCATAGTCTTCCACCTACAAAGACCAACACGGTTACAGAATTCTCGGAAATCAAGGGATGGTGACCACCACCGCAGTCTAATACTACCCCCGAGTATTCTTGTAGAAAAATATAAAA